>PVKP010018547.1:0-44084 GCA_004027715.1 Plecturocebus donacophilus | reverse complement strand
CAGGAAAATTTTCCTAAACTAGCAAGGCATGACAATACTCAACTCCAGGCAATACAGAGAACCCCACAAAGATATTCCTCAAGAAGACCAACCCCAAGACACATAATTGTCAGATTTACTAGGATTGAAATAAAGGAGAAAATACTAAGGGCAGCCAGAGAGAAAGGCCAGGTTACCCATAAAGGGAAGCCTATCAGACCCACAGCAGATCTCTCAGTAGAAACTCTACAAGCCAGAAGAGAGTGGGGGTTAATATTTAACATCCTTAAAGAAAAAAAACTTTTAATCCAGAATCACATATCTAGCCAAACTAAGTTTTACAAGTAAAGGAAAAATAAAATTTTTTGTGAACAAGCAAGAACTCAGAGACTTCATTACCACCAGGCCTGTTTTGCAACAACTTCTGAAAGAAGCATTATATACAGAAACAAACAATCAGCATCAGTTATCCTAAAAACTTATCAAAAAGTAAAGAATATTACAACAATGAAGAATTTACATCAGCTAACGGGCAAACAGCTAGTTAGCCTTAAATAACAGTATTAAATTCACATATATCAATATTAAGCCTAAACTTAAAGGGATTAAATGCCCCAATCAAAACATACAGTTAGACAAACTGAATAAAAAGTTAAAACCCATCGGTATGGTGTTTTCAGACCTTTCTTACAGGTAAGGACACACAAAGACTTAACATAAAGGGATGGAGGTAGATCTACCAACCTAATGGAGAGCAAAAAAAAAAAAAAAAAACTGGATTTGAACTCAGACGTGGAACAAGCAAATTTAATAAATATTTACAGAACCTACCACCCCATATCCACAAAATATATATTTTTTTCAATATTATATCATACCTATTCGAAAAGTGATCACATAATAGGAAATAAATCACTTTTTAGTAATTGCATAAACATTTCACAGATTTAAATGAAATCCTGAGCAATAGAGCAAGAGTCTCGTTCTCTCTCCCTCTTTCTCTTTTCTCTTTTACTTCTTTCTCTTAAAAAAAAAAAAAAAACTTCCTCTCTCTTTCTCTTTTTTTCTTTTATAAAAAAAGAAAAGAAAATAGATACTCTTCAAAGTTCAGAGCAATCATCACTCTAAGGTAAAACTGCTTCTGATTCTCCTTCACCTGAATACAACTGAGCACTCATCTTTTCTATTTTGCTAATAGTGCCCTAAAACCTTCTGTGCAGGCTTCAGCCTCGTCATCTAATACATTTCAGGAAACCTACCTGTCCCCAGCCCCATCTGTCTAGTCCACAGATAGCTTCTCTGTGGCAGTGAGAGGGTTTGACAGAGTCATTCTTACATCTTCTGGGCCTGGCACCAAATACGTGCTAAGAAATAATTATGGTACAGACAAAATGAAACAATTTTTTAAAGTAGGCAGATCTTTTCAATTATTCTTCCCCTGAAGAGTTCCTACATGTTTTATAATAAACAATATGTGTCATAAAAGTTTTATTAGAAGAATTTTTCCATGAGTGATCTCTTTAATGCATTTAAAATAGTATGTTTTTTAAGCAAAACTTTCTTTAGGCACAAGCTTGTTCATTTATGTCAGAAGGAAAGCAAGATTTTAAAACACACTTTCAAGATTTGCATGATAGGGAGAGTGGCCTCCATCACAGGAGACAGGATGCATCTGGAAGTGCTGAGTGAATCCCCATACAAGTAAGTGCTAGCTTGAAAGGCTGCCCATTGCTGGTGAAGGACGCAGCAGTTAAGGGACAACATCCCACAGCTCAGGTATATTACCCCACCTGAAGCCCATGCCTGCCTCCAGGAATTCACATCCGCCTGCCTTCCCCACAACTTCATCTGCCCCCACCTGGCCTCCCAGACTGACTTTAGCCCCCAGGTAAGCCTTGTTAGGTCAAAGTCTGTCATTTACCATCTCAACTGACTTTAAAGAAATATTACAAGATACAAATAGATATTTTGTATGTTGATAACTATAATTAGTTGAGCACTCGCTACATGCTGAAGCAACATTTTGTGCATCAGAATCACATAGGAACAGGATAAGGATGAATTTAGCTTAACTCCATTAAAAGTGTGGATTCCGGATTCAAACTGCTAAAGTTTGAATCCAGCTTCTGCCACATTGCATAATTGCCTGATATAAACCTCACAGCCATCCTGTAAGTCAGGTAATAACATCTCCAATTTACGCATGAGAAAGACTGAGCAAGGCTGAATCCCCTTCCAAATTTGTACAGCAAGAGGCAGGCTAAGATGGACGCAGGTTTGCCTAGATGACAGCTGAGGCCACTCCTGCTGCTTAAATACTTCCTGATGAACTGTTAATATTGACTGGCTGAAACTATACATACTGCATGTAGCTGATGATTATAAAACCCAACCTCTCCCAAAAAGAATTTACTATGCTCCAGAATATGGAGTTTAAATAGTTATTATCCAATTTTTTAAAGATGTCTTGTCCAAATTAACCCATTACATGCAAAAAGCTTTTCGATTCCTATTTCAAATATTCATTTATTTTCTTAAATATGAGTGATATGTTAACAAAAGTGTAATAGAACCAGGTGCAGTGGCTCACACCTGTAATCCTAGCATTTTGGGAGGCTGAGATGGGCAGATCACCTGAGGTCAGGAGTTCAAGACCAACCTGACCAAACTGGTGAAACCCAGTCTCTATTAAAGTACAAAAATTAGTTGGGCGTGGTTATGCATGCCTGTAATCCCAGCTGCTTGGGAGGCTGAGACAGTAGAATTGCTTGAACCTGGAGGACAGAGGTTGTAGTGAGCTGAGATCACACCACTACACTCCAGCCTGGGTGACAGAGAGAGATGCTGCCAAAAAAAAAAAAAAAATAGTTGCAATAGTTCTAGACTGAACATAATAATGCAATAACAGTATGTTCGTTTGGACCCTCATTTCTGTGGACATTTTTTTCAGAACCTCACTGCCCTTCTATCTTTCACTGCATTTAATGCTCTACCATCCCTCCTCCTTGCTGGCTTATACTGCAAACAACCCTTGGTTATACATGTTTGTGCCTACAATAATCAGTATTCTTGAGAGTTTTGTATGTGGATAATATTAATCTTGTCTCAACAAGAAGTTGGGTATACTTTCACCTTTATGTCAATATAAAAGTTCAATTAATTTTCAAAGTATTGAGCACTGAACTCTGTGATTACAAATTAGATGCTAATTAATGCTCTTTTACTTGCTCATTTATTTGGAATCTTTTTTTTTTCTCCCTGTCAGAGCCCAAGTAAGTATGTAAATTTCATTAATTGTTTTTACTAACTCATTAAATGGATTGTAGAACAAAGTAGTAATTTTGAAAATTATAGCCATCCAACACCTACATTTGTAATAGATGTAACATTCTAAAGGATATAGTTAACTAGACAGTAATTAAAAACTGCAGGGAAAGTGCTCCCCAGCAAGATATGTGATGACTTTATTTTAATGAATTTCTGAAATAAGACAAATTCTTTGAGGGACGTGTCTAACGTTGAGATTTCATGAAATTACAGCTAGTAAAAGAGTGAAAAGACACATTATTAAATACGTTTTAATATGAAGATTATTGGAAGATATGGGAAAAAGCCTTGAGCATTTGCAGAAAAACTACAATTTCTTGAATATGTACATTTTATTTCATGATTTTAACAATTCTGTTCTAAACTTTTATACTCATTTTACAGATGAGACAAATGAGGCTAAGAATCCTGAAGTTACTTAGGCAATGCTCCTCTGAGGGGAGCATCCCAAGCAGAAAGACCCATGAGAAACGCTGAAGACAAAGAAACACGTAGAGTTAGAACTAAAGGAAAAGCAACATGCCTGTAGTATAGCAGCTGGGGATCATAGCCTGAGCTAAAGTCCATGTAGTAATCAGAGCCGCACATGCAGAGTTTTCTAGGAAATATTAAGGATCTGGGGTTTCATCTCTCATGGTTTGTAAAGATCACTCTTTCCACAATGTGAAGAATGGCCTGGGGATGAAAACTGAGAGACAAGATGCCAGGCTGCTGCCAAAGTCCTGGGGAGATGGTGATAGCAAGGACTGCAGAAGAGAAGAGCAGGGACAGACACAGCAGGTGAGAGTGTCAGGGATCACTCATGATGCCAGCAAAATGGGTGATGTGGGAGAGAGACATGTGAGGATGATTTCCAGGTTTTCAGACTTGCTCACCTGTGGGAAAGGGGATGCCCTTTTTGAAGTAGAGAGTGCTGGAGGAAGAGAAATTAGCAGGGAGCTTTCTGAGTTTGTTTTCGGCCATGAAGAGTTGAATTATGACATGTAGAAAACGTATGTGAATGTGCAGATACAGAGTTCAGAGTAGATGTCTACACTGAATTTGTAGGCAAAAATGAAGAACACTTTAAAAATTTATTTCAGTGTTTCTCCAAGTGTTACTAACACTACTTATATCAGAAGTACTTGCGTATCTCTCATGACTCAACAGTCCTCAGACTTTAACATCCCTTAGAATCACCTGGTTAAAGTGACGGGAGGAAGATGAAAGCTCTAGCGTTTGCTTACTTTGGACTGAATTAGCTCTGACACTTTCCAGAATAAATCTGCACAACGTGGTGCCTCTGTGACTCTACTTCTTTCTCTAGAAAATGGGGATAATAATACCTACTTTAGTGGGATTTCTTGAAGCTTAAATATAAAAATAAGGGCATCAGGAATTAAGCCAAGTAAGCTAGTTTATATAAAGGCTTTGGAACGCTTAGTGGCACTTAGTAAACAGTCAAAAAAGGCTGGCAAAGCCATCATCTTTCAGATGACTTTTTAAAATGTAGATTCGTGAATGGCAAACGCAGGATTCTGATGTCGACATCAAGTTACAGAACCAAGTGAGCATTTCAGTGTGGATTTGGTCGTGTTTCAGACTGCAGATAGATGATTAATTAGCATTCAGTGACTCTAGGCAGGATAATCTCGGACTCTACCACACCCGTTAAATCACAATCTCTTGGTTTGGAGGACAGAAAATGTCTATATCTGAATATACCCTCTAGGTCTTGGTGATGCTGATACACTGCCAGGCTGGAAAGTGGTTGTGTTAGACAAGACTCTTGCGTCACGTCTGGTTGTTCATGAAAATGTGCAGTCGTTCTTAGGATGTTACTTTTCTGGGAAGCGTATGGCCAGCCAGAAAGCACACTGAGTATGAGGTGTGGGTACATGACTAGCACTCAGTAACGGACGTGAACAGAAGTGATGTTAATCACTTCCGGGTCAAGGCTTCTGAGAAGCAGTGGTATCCTTTCCACCCTGTTTTTTCCCCTTTGCTTCATGGAAGCAGAGAACAATGAGCACTAGGGGGTGCCGTAGCCATAAGATGAAAGGAATTGAGGGCATGCACTTGCTGATGGAGGACAGTCTGCTGTCACACAAATGAGGAAAAAGGTTCTTCTAGGTTAGGGAAATACCGGAAATTACTTGTAATGGCAGCTGGTGTTACTCTGATAGCTGCTTTTAAACATGAGGCTTCTCTCTAAGGCAATATTTATCAGAAACCTACTAATGGAGGGGTCACTCCATCACAATCAATATGCTAGAATCCTATGACACAATGAATAAAAATATATTTTGTTTGGTTCTTGGAATATAACTCTCTGAACAATCCCATTTTTTGCTGTTTCTGGTTATTTTTTATCAAAAGTAGATTAATTATTAAAAGTGTGAAATAGGAGGAATCTTAAATTTTTCTGGGTATATAATATAAATTAGCGAAAATTGGTAGCTTTCTCTTTGGTGTCAAAGCTCTTTGATGGCACAGGAAAGGCTTCGGTGGTTTTGCCTCTCTGAAAGTAAGAAACTGGTCTCTTTTTAGAATATCTTCAGACAACCAAACACCTGTTTTTGTAAAATAAAATAATGTGTCTTGTATCTAGATCGTTACCTAAACTAGTAAAAAAAAAAATGCCAAGCAGTATAAACAACAGTATTTATGAATTATTACTCTTTTAAAAATGTTGGCTAAATTTACATATAGATTAAACTTAAATTTATGAAACGTGATTTTCTTTCATTCTAAGGACTTAATGCCACTTGTATTTTATGGGTAAGATTCTAGCACAAAATGCTTTGTTTTTCTATGTGACTGAAGGCATGGAAGACCCCACATTTGACAGACCCGATGACATTAAATTGCAAATTGAATCTGAGATGGCAAAGAAAGAATATGTTGAAAACTGACTGAGGCTTAGAAATTAGAACATGGAGATAACACACATGGACTGAGAAACTCATAATGAAGCTTCCTCCTCTTGAAAAATGGTCTACAGAGGGCAGTTTTTATTACTGGGGCCATATGTTTGATTTCAGCCTTTGATTAACACCCGCTCCACTTGTTCTTTGCACGGAGAAGAGATGGGTCTGGAATTTTACTATATGCGCACACGCGTGCGTGCGCGCACACACACACACACACACACACACACACACTCGCTCCTAGGATGGGCGCTTTCTATAAAACAGTCTAACTGTACATAGAAAGAGAATTACACACTAAGGACTTTTACTTGCACCTTTAGCGACAGAATCGAACTTACCTGGCAGATAACACAACATTAAATTGCCAATTGATTTTGAAAAGCAGCAAAAGGATATGGTAGAAAATGACCGAGGCTTAGAAATTAGGATGAGGCAAAGTTAATATGTGTTACCTGAGAAATTAATAATCATCTTTCCTGCTTGCTAATGAGAGTTTACAGACAGCAGGTTTAATTATTGAGGCCGTATGTTTGATGTCAGCCTTTGATCGGCACTGACTCAGCTTGTTCTCTGCAGGGAAAATACTTTAATCTCCTTTTTTTTTGTAGTTTCTTATACCCCTCCCACATAACTTGACTGGATTAAAGAGAAACCAGACCCATATGTGTTCACTTTGTTTCATGCTTTAGATTGAAATGGGTTTCTTATTTTGACTGTGGTGACACAACTTAACTTTTTGTTTCCTTTTTTCTTTTGTTATTTTTTACCCAACGGCATGTGATTTAACACAGTCAGCTTCCTAATGGTCACTGATTTCTCAAGAAACAAGGGTATGTAATGGTACCTGCACACTGTACTCTTCCTGCCTCTTCTACTCCTGTCTATGACACTGGCCTACTCCCCACACTTCTCTACACGAGTTCCCTTAACTATTAAGGGGAGTTTATAAATGGTTGTAATATTGATCGTTCTCAAATCATTGGAATGATTAAACAAGATTGTAATTTTTTTTTTCTGGGTCTATGTCTGTTACTTCTTCTACCACTATCACTTAATTACTAGCAGAACCAGGGAAGGTGATTGTAGTCTTACAGGGAGACTTTTCTACTAGTTACCAGTTTAACTTCCCCAAATGAACTAAAAATGCGTTTAGGAGGGTAGTAATGGGAGTCTGGAGGACAGGAACAAAAAGGTATCAACAAGTCATGCACAAAATATTAATAAATCAATCTAAGAAATTGATCACTGTTATTTCTCAAAATATGTTTTCTACCCCAGCAAACTTGCCTCAGTTGCTTATTAGATATTTAGATTCCTGGACTTGATAGAAGACTTACTGAAAGAGAAAATCAGGAGTTGGGTCCTAGGAAGCTGCTTTTCGAACAAGATTCCCATGAGATCACAGCACACATGTAAATATCATGCACTGTAATGGAAGTTTTAAATGGGATATAAATAAAATACTCAAAGTAAATGGTTTTCCATTTTCCCTTTTGATATATTAACTGACAATCCTTTCCCTCACCACTCCCATATTCAGAACTTTCTTTTTCTGCAACTCAGCAGAACCAGCTCTCTTTTTCCCAAAGCCAGAAAAGTGATGAAACACAGCCCTGGCAGGTATAGAAGTAAAGGTGTACATTAAGCCATTGAAATTCTTGTTATAAATAGAAATATATAACTTATGAATAAATAAATTAGAAAATCAACACATGACTCTAAAAGGAGCCTTGAGCCTCTGTTCCTCAGATCCAAAAGCAGTTATTAAATTGGCAAAATAGTCACAATCTTTGCAACCTCCCTCAGAATTATCGCCAGCTCCACAAAACGGGTATGAAATGAGAGCCTTTCCTTATGGGCGAACATTATCTCCTCTCACTGCCAAGCTGAAAGTTACAGTTAAAACGCCTTACCCATTAGTCCTAGTTTTCCGTGTGTTTTAACACCTCATGATGAGACTAGCTTTCACACTCTGGCTCTGTGTTGACTAGTGCTGTATTATTGATTCTCGTTTTTCATTAAATTAGGAACAAGCATTAGTATTGTCTATCCATTCGCTTTCAACCACCCAGAGTCAGGAGTGAGGTTTCATTTTGTCTTGTTTTGTTTTGTTTTGTTTGGGGAATAAAAAATACCTTCCAGTTGTCTGATTTTACTGATGATTCTGATCTCTAGAAGAACTGCAAGGGATCCAGAGAATGGCTGAGGATACTCACTTTGGCCATGCTGTTTATAGTTTTTCTACATGTATCATATATATTTCACATCTCAGTAAACATACGTCTTTGACTACAGAGCACACACAAACACAGACCCATGCTCTCATATGATTCAGTCTGTATAGAAATTCATAGATCAGCACGGTAAAGCAAAATTCATAACCAGACTGATGGATACGTAATTTGATAAAACTCTAAATTATAATTTTGTTCAGTATTAGGTTAATTCACATTATTCTATTGTTTTCCTGGAAAGAGACTGAAAAGTCTAAAGTTTGATGTTTTTGCTTTGGTTTTGTCTGGCTTCCTTTTGTGATAGTTGAGTCTAAAACAAGGGAGGGCCATTCAATAAAATGGAAATCTTGGCTGGGTAGCTGTGTTTTGCCTTATTTTCTCTGTTCCCCTCTCTCTTTGCCACCTGTCTCCCACTCTCTAAATTCTATGAACTAATGTTTATTGGGCATTTGGTATATTACAGGCCCTGTACTATGGCACCTACTTCATTCACAAAAGTATGCAGAAGAGGTACTTGAATTTAGAAAAGATAGTAAGTTACTCAAGATCATAAAGCTAGAAAATGAAAGGGCCAGCTCACTCACTGATTGGTTCGTTCGTTCATTCATTTGTGCCACCAGTATTTACAGCTGACTTATGGCGTGCAGCTGTTCTTGATCCTGGGAAGCAGCGGTGTTACCCCTGGCTCATGAAGCTTTTATTCGAAGGGGGAGATGAACACACACACACACATACACACAGGCACACACAGTATGGACTTCAACAGCTACGGAGAAAAATGAAACAAGATAACAACTAGAAACAAATGGAGATCACATATTAGTTTAGATAGGTGTTCAGCAAAGGCATTTATAAGAATGAAACATGTGAACTAATAAAATTGAATGTTTGGAAGAAAGGGACAATGTAGGTATTTGGAAGATGAGAAATTCTAAATGATCTGTAAGTCCCTGTACAGTCAGGTTTTTTGCCTCCCTTATAGTCTTATTTTTTCCTATGCTACCACTCATTCTAAACATTCCTGATTTTCTCTTTGTTTCCTAATGGGCTACACATCTTCTTAGTTTAGAATTTTCACCTGTGCCATTCCTTTTGCTTCCTGCTAAATATCCTTCCACATAGGTTGCTATTTTCTGGCTACTTTCTGCTCCTATACCATGCAGTATGTGTCTTAGTAGCACAGTATTCACTAACTGCCATTGATCTGTTTGTATTTCTTGTTAAACTATAAGATCCATGAAGTAGTTATATTCCCAAATTAATTAAAAACATAAACTCAAGCAGAACCATCTATGCCAATGATCATAGTAACATTATGCAAAATAGCCAAAAGGTGAAAACAACAGTGTCCATCAAAGATAAATCAATAAACAAAGCATGCTATACACATACAATATAGTATCATTCAGCCCTAAAGAGACAAAACTCTGATACATGTGACAACATCGAATAAATCAGACACAGAAGGACAAATGTCATATAATTCCACTTATATAAGGTACCTAAAATAGGCCAATTCATAGAGACAGAAAGTAGAATAGAGGTTAAGAGAAGATAGGAGAGGAAAGGGAATTGTTTAACGGGTTCAGAGCTTCTGCTTAGGATGATGAAAACATTCTGGAAATAAATCATAGTTGTGGTTATACAAATTAGTGAATTATTTAATGCCACTAAATTATACACTTAAAATGATTAAAGTGGTCATTTTTAAATATATATTCTGTTACAATAAAAAAGGACCCATGGATGAAGATTCTTTTATTCTTTCACAATTATACCCCTAGCACCTTGTATGGTACCTGGCAGACACACCAGATGCCTAATACCTGTTTATAGAACGAATGAGCCAATATTAAGTTCAGTTTTATGTCCAGGGCCTATCTATGCACTTAACCACTGCATAGGTGATTTTCAGAGTGTGTAATGCAAGCATCATGAAATGATTTAAGGTGAAGTTTGAAGTGGTTGTAGGTGGAATGGAGCCACAACACCACCACCATGTAGCACAGCGCTTGCTCGCACTCGCTCTCTCTCTCTCTCACACACATACACACACACACAGACACACACACACAGAGTTTTGACTGACTTTCAGATTATTGCTACTTTTAAATTTCCTGTTTTTTAGATCAAAGTGAGTCTCATTTTTGTTATCTTTTTTCAATGCTCTTACAACACTTGCTGATCTCTTACTTTTTCTTCCCTCTTTCTTACTCCACCCGCCCCCCATTTTTTTTTAGACTGTCTCACTCTGTCGCACAGTGAGTATCATCTTGGCTCACTGCAACCTCCACCCCCAAGGGCCTAAGCCATTCTCATGCTTCAGCCTCCTGAGTCGCTGGGATTATAGACATGTGCTATCACACCTGACTAGTTTTTTTGTGTATTTTAGCAGAGATGAGGTTTCACCATATTGTCCAGGCTGGACTGGAACTCTTGAACTCAGGCAATCTACCCACCTTGGCATCCTAAAGTGCTGGGATTACAGGCATGAGCCACTGCACCCGGCAACCCCCTTTCTTTTCTTTCTTCTTTTCAGCATAAAGAAAACATTTCAGGCTCAGATCTCTCCATCCCTCATGGGCAGCAACATTAGAAAGCAATCATGCAGTTTGTAATGTTGTTATCTTCAACTTTTGAAATGTAAAAGTGATACTGCCTTTTCATAGATGGTTATAATATGATGCATAAAGTATTTTAAAGGATTTGATTCAAAGAAAATATTAGAAGACAATAATAATAGGACTGATGGGGCCAAGCGCAGTGGCTCACGCCTATAATCCCAGCACTTTGGGAGGTCGAGGCTGGTGGATCACAAGGTCAAGAGATCGAGACCATCCTGGTCAACATAGTGAAACCCCGTCTCTACTAAAAATACAAAAAAATTTAGCTGGGCATGGTGGTGCATGCCTGCAGTCCCAGCTACTTGGGAGGCTGAGGCAGGAGAATTGCTTGAACCCAGGAGGCGGAGGTTGCAGCGAGCCGAGATCGCGCCATTGTACTCCAGCCTGGGTAACAACAGTGAAACTCCATCTCAAAAAAATATATATTAATAATAATACTGATGGACTATGGATATCTCCAAAACCAGGAATGTGTTACAAGGATGACTGAGGGAGCTGAAGCTGTCCTAACTTGGGCTCGCTGCATTCCTGGGCTTGGGTCTGCTTTTCTCTTTTTCTACATCAAGGCAGCTGGTGTCTGTTCTCTGCGTGCCCTCTAACTGCCTCTCTTTCCTTTTGGCCCCTGCTCTCTGTCCACTGCTCCATCTCTCACCACCCGACGTGGTGCATTTCAGACTGTTTTTGCATAGCCCTGTCTTCCACACCAAGTCTGGAGAACTGGGAAAGTGCTGATAGTCGGAAAGCGCCTGTCTGTGCGGAATAATTGCTGTGTTTCCTTGTTCCATATAGAGTCTTGATGAAAAGTGCACAGCTGCTCGTTTTATTCATTACCTCTGACATTTCCCCTGAAAATGACTGAACTTTTCCCTGGCCTTCTTTAGTTTTCAGTGTTGGTTCCAAGTGAATAGCAATAATAGTAGTAACCAAAATACAAAAGGGTGTGGCAACTTGTTTTATAGGGGAATGCTACTTTAAACTGAAGTGCATTTATTGGTTTTGTTACATTCACCCAATACAGGCATGCGTGCACACGTGCACATGCTCACATACACACACTCACAGTCCCTCTTAGGATTTAGAACCACAGGTTATGGATACCAGACGTGGGTTGACAGGCTGGTCATTAACTGAGTCCTACACAGGAAAGGAGAGTCAGACCACTTCTCCTGGGAGTGGACACTCAAACATGGAAGGTGATATGTTTGTTTGTGTCTGTGTGCTACATTGATAATAAAGACATTGGCTTTTCTCTTTCTTATTTCTCCTGTGGAATCTTAGCTCCAAGACAGCTCCCTACCTTCCTTCCTTTCCACTGTATTAAACAACAGGGTGGCAAACTCTGGCATATTCAAAGTCTGCCTCTACTTCTATAACATTTTTTCATCAGAAGCCATGGTAAAAAAATATATATATATTATTAAGTATAACATGTACACAGTTGTGTAAATCCAGGACAGAACCTGTGCAGAGAAGCTCAGAAGGAAGGTAGGGGTCAGACATATAGCACAAAAGTCTTAAACCTTGACTTTTTCCCTAAAAGACTCATTTACACACACACACACACACACACACACAGGCACACACACACACAGAAATAGAGAGTAACGCACAGACACATTCTGAATTAATCTCCAAGAAAACAGTATTCACGCATCACTGCTGACAGCTCCCTGCAACATGCTTTACACTTCACAGAAACCAAGACAATCAGGAAAGCCCTGAATGAGGCACGTGCCTCCTTTTCTCCAGCAAAAGAACTGAGATGAATGATGGGAGTGTGGCTGTGACTGCTAGGGTCTGTCCCTGCTATTTATCTGCACAAGTTATGAACCAGCCTGCATTCTTCTCTTTACCTCTGACCTCACTTTATTGAGACAAATGTATTTGTTGCCTCTGTTGCTCCCTAAATCTCAGCATCACCACAGTGCATCTAACTCCCGCTCACTACCTAACCATCTAGCTATGGTTCACTAGTTCCAGTGCTCTCTTTCTGTTAGAGATAATAAATGGAATGGCACATTTGTCACCCATACAGGGTTAGGGCTGTGTCGCACTGATACCTAATGTCTCTCAACCTGTATGACTCAATGGCACATTTATGCATTATTTTAAATTATTTTGAATCAGATTGTATTTTTAAACTATGTCAAATCACAGATCAGTATCTCTCTGGGTAAGATAGCCTTCTCTTTCTGTCAGTTTCCTTAATTTCTGACACTTTCCTTAAAATTTGTTTAGCTCATGCAAGTGGTACCTTGAGGACAGTCCTTTTACCTGGTGAAGAAAGGATGGGAAGAATAACACCATCAGAGTCAAGAACCTGAGTTCTCTTCCTATTCCCAAGTTTCTGACTCCCGAGTGATCTTGGGAGAATATCTAATATTTTTTAATCTCATTTTTCCATGGGACAAATGAGGCAATAAACATGGACCTCCCCTTAATATTATATAATATTAGGTTGGTGCAAAAGTAATTGTGCCTTTTTTTATCATTAATTTTAATTGCAAAAACTGCAATTACTTTTGCACCAAACTAATATTATAGGGTCCCAGTCAGAAAATGAGTAGATATCTATATTGTTGGTTAATAAACTTTATCCACATTCTATATACAATCATTTCAATTATAACCACATTTTATATTATCTTTATGAATTACATGTAACAAAGTAATACATGGCATGGTTAAAAAATTCAGTTAAATTTGAAAAGTGACAATTTTTACCTCATTATTCCTTGCTTGAAGACCATCTCCCTGAGAGCTTTTATTTTAATAATTTCTGGCTTTTGATTTTAATAATTTTTGGCTTTAGTGTGTTGGTCGTTATGTCATAGGTCTTAAGCAGTATTCTTCAAACTGTCTTTTCATTTACTACTTAGACTCTTTTGTCTTTATTTTTTATATTTTTCTGTTTTACCTTCTTAGAATACTTCTAATTATTTATCTCAAATTTCTGCCCAGAAAAGAAACTGAGTGAAAGGAAATGGACAACCTTCCCCCTTCATTTCCTATATCCTGAATTCCACAGAACCATTGATTCTGCCCAGAGGGACCACTCACCTGAGACCAAAGGGCAACTTGGAGCACTCACTTAATAGGACATCAGTGGAAACATTGGATCCTGGTGTGCCAACTGTGAGAGGGTTATTTATTTATTCAATGGTAATACAACATATGGCAAAATCATTCAGAATCCCCTTCCTTCAATCAATAATTTGACAAGATAAAGATAACTTGGCACCCTTCTAAATTTAATAGTTTTTCAGCTGCAGCGAGGGTTGCTTTGACAATATGTCTTTTGTTTTGTGCTAGCTTCTGCCTTCAGTTTAAATAGCAGCACAATTAGACCTGGATTCCTGCAACTGTCAAGATGAATAAAATGAAGCCAGAATTCCATTGCTTTATCCTGTTGCATTTTGGATTTGCTTTCTAAGGTAATTATTCACTGGGTGTAGCATTTTGTTTTGTTTCTCCATGGCAGAGGATGAACACGCAGTATATATCAATGCCCTGTTCTTATCTGGGATTACATAGCAAGAGAGCTCTGAAGCTGATTGGAGATGTTTTGGAGAAGGAGAGATTTTTTATTAGGACAAGTGTAAAGGACTGCTTAGCTGATACTAAAACATCTTCAATGGTGCCTAGGAATACAAATTAGAGACCCACATGGAGAAGGCCAATAGGAAATCCCTGTTTGTTGAAGAGTAATAAATATGTTTAAAAATGTATTTAATTTTGATTAAAGCAAAGCGTTTCATTGGATGCAGCATTTAATCTATAAGAATTCTGTTCTGTAAGACTAGTTTAAAAAGATTTGCTTAGTAGAATTAATAATAATAAAAATAACGGAATAGAATAGAAATTGATAGGTAAATTACTTGGTTCAAAATTTGCCTCTTCTGTTACCAAGTTATAAAACTACTATGATAACAAAGAACAGTTTTCCCTCTGATTTTAGAAATGGTATTAGTAAACAGTGGCACCTATCACGCATAGAAGGAAGCACATATTATGATAATAATACCATCCTCCATTTGAATTGTGTTTTTAGCTTTTCAGTACACTAAAATATCTTCACCAGTTTGAATCTCCAAGACTCTGGAAGTAGGACAGCAGGTGTTAGTGTTTTTACTTTCTGGGCGAGACAGGTGAGCCTGAACTGAAACCTGCTTCTCATTAGCTCTTAGCCTTGTGATAGTTCAACTGGAGGAAAAGTCAACTCACTCTCTTTAAGCCTGAATTCCATAACATTTCAACTGGAAGTAAAGCTCTGGACAAAATGTTTTGTTGTTGTTGTTAAAACTTATTAAGAAAAATAACATCTCCTTTCTCTTTCCACCCAGTCAATCTTTTATCCTTCTTCAAATCCTTGTAAGATTCCTAATTCAACTCAAATACTCTTTCTGTGTTTCACTCCTGGAGTCGGTGAGAAGAGCTTGGAACTCCTTTACTACGTTTAGGTTGTCCTGAAGTCAACATACAGTACATTAATGCTAGACCTTCCAAAAGGTTGTAAATATAATCGGGCCTCAAGTCAAATTCTGCTCTCTCACTTCTATGGATGACCTTCCATAAGTTACTGAATTGCTTTAAACTTTAGTTTTCCATCTATAAAATACTTAAATAAATATACCTCCTGTCATGGTTATTGGATTTTTATATGTGTCTCTTTCACTAATAAGTTCTGTTATTTTGGATCTATGAGTCAAAGGACTCCACTTCCCAGAAATTAGGGTTTTGTAAGTGACTGAGGACAAGCCTGCCAAGGAAGTGGAAACCCCTGCATATGGAAACTGGTGTGATGCTGGACATTTGACCCAAGGAAGCTCTGCCAATGCTCTTTCTTGGGCCTTCTCTGCTGGAGTCATGGGTAACCTCTCTTGCAGCCTGGATGTCCATCTTCTTATCATATGAAGGAACATGTCTGTGGAACAGTAGACTGAATCCCATTCAAGGCACAAAAAGAGGAGGGAGAGTAAGCAGGCAGTGGATCTTACATTATTCTTTTAATATTTTACTTTTAATGTTTAATTTTAATGTTTGACTTTATTTTTGCTTAGTCTACCTTGAGTCAATAGATTTGTTTATAATTTGAAGATTTATGACTAAGGATTACTTCATAGGGTTATGGAGAATGCTAAATGAGGCAATAATTGAAAAGTGCTTAGCACAAAATCTCACACATATGAAGCACTCACATCTCTCTTACTTCCAATACTACGTTACTGAGACTCAGAGAAGCTAAGTAATCTGCCCAAGATCAAGTAACTAGCATATGGAAAACTAAGTTTTTCACTCAGGTATGCCTGACTCCAAAGTCCATGTTCCAAGATATGGTGATTTCCTCCTATGCTGACTTTTCTGTCATGCAGAAGCAGTATTCTTGGGTATGTAGCTGAATGATCTTGTTCTTTTCCTCATTGTCTCATCATATTTTAAAATTATTCTTAAGGAGCGTAGTGCTGGTATGGCCTAGACACTACAGAGGAACAGGTTTCCTTATTTCCAAAGAGAAGCCTTCTCTTCTTAGGTGGAAAGAGATACTGAGACCAGAGAGAACCCTGGTGAGTGACTGAAACCCTGGAGATGTCCATCAAGGTGACTTCATCTTGGTTTTCCATTTTCTGGAACATGCCCAGCTAATTAAACTTTCAGTGGGCTACACAGCTGCCTTCCTGAGAAAATTGTATCGGGGCCACTTGCTGTGTATATGTTTTGGATTGTTTTTGCAGCCTATGGAAATCCTTGATAAAAGATGTGTCCTTCTGCTTTTCAACTTAAAGGAAAATATAATTGACTGTTTTTTGTTTTTTCTGTTTTAACAGCCTTCCCTTTCCCTGATTACATTTCTGCTGACTAAGAGAAAGTGAAGACAGAGACTGCCTCCTTTTGATTTAAAGTCTAGTTTGGTGCTGGGACTGAAATAGTTTTCCTGAAGCTTAGGAAGGGCTGTACATTTATGTGAATATAAGTGAGTGTGTGTGTGTGCATTCCCTGTGGTACCTGAAGAATCCTAAGCTTGTAAGTCCATGAGTTAACTCCCATTCAGTGCTAATGTTTGCCACCAATGTGGTGGACAGATTTTAGGGAGGCCCCAGGAAACCTATATCTTGGAGTTTACATCATGTATAACCGCCTGCCTTTGACTGTGGACATCCTGTTTCTTGCTTTTAGAATAGAATACGGTCAAGGTGATGGGAGTTCACTTCTGTGATTTCTGTGACTATGTTCCATTAGCTAAGACCTTCTTGCTGCTGACTCACTCTTGCTCTCTTGCCTACCTCAAAGAAGCAAGGTGCCATGGTACAAACTTCCTATAAAGATGGCTACTTAGGAGGCAACAGGAGGCAAATTTTAGGACCTTGGGACATCCTCCAGCTGACAGCAAAAGACTAAAGCTCTCAGTTCTACAACCACAAGAAAATAAACTCTGTGAAGAACCTGGGCGATCTAGAGAATTCTTCTGGCCAATGTCTTGAGTGCAGTCTGGTGAGACTCTGAAGTAGAGGACCTAGTTAAAATGTTGGTTGAGCTCATTATCCATAGAAAATAGAAGACAATAAACTGTGTTGTTTTAAGCTGTTAAGTGTGCAGTAATTTGCTATGCAAGTGATAATTAATGCAAGACACCAAATTATAAACAGATTATTAACATGCACATAATTTGTATAAGATAAGGGGTTAGCGGTCAGATACTCTAAATTTTGAATATTGGGTGCAGACTTTGTTAGCTGTATGTGTTCTTCAGAACCTTATTTAATGTCTGTGAGCTTAATTTAGATTTCCTAAAATGTAAAGAAGAAAGAAAGAATAAAAAAGGAAGGACGGAAGGATGGAAGGAAGGAAGGAAAAAAGGAGTGGGTGGGGGGGAATTTAAAAAGCATAGCCTTAGTGCTTAAGTGACAAAATGACAAATTGGTTACAAACTTTTTCTTTTTTATTTTTTTTGAGAGATGTTGCCCAGGCTGGAGTGCTGTGGCATGATCATAGCTCACTACCGCCTCAATCTCCCAGGCTGAAGCCAACCTCTTGCCTCAGCCTTGTGAGTATCTGGGTCTGTAGGTGCATGCCACCATGTCCAACTATCTTTTTTATTTTTTGTAGAGATGAGGTCTTACTATATTTCCCAGGTTGGGGTTACAAACTTTAAATTAATACACAAATGTTGCCTACATCTAACCCTCTAGTTAACTTCTCACATAATTAACCTCATTTCTCATAGCACTTTATTAATAACTTTATTTCACCTTATAACCAGACTGTGAGATTAACAAGAATAAAAAGATTCCTGTCTTATTCACTTTAAAATCTCTAGGTAAAACAAAGCCAGCTGGGCTAGCAAATAGCCTGAATAAATAATTTTCAGATTTGTAAATTCATGAATCTACATTAGGGATTTTGAGCAAAACAACATGGTGTTTGTTGAACTTGACAAAGTGATAAATTACATTTGCGTTTACACTTTCAATCTCAAGGCTAATTGATGTGCCAAGAGTCTAAAATAAGATGGATAAATAAACTTATGGTTAAAAACCGAATTTCTGCAAATATAATTTACAGAATTGCTGACCACTGGGTGGCTCACTCATGGTCCCTAACTGAGCATCAGTGTTGTTTGATGGCTAGAACATGACATTTATCTCAGAAAAATACAGGTTTAAACATTTAGGAGACATCTAAGATATGATGAATATAAATCAGGAGGATTTTTTTCAAAGTACTTTTTGCCTGAACCTTGAATTCTGATGGAGCCACCCTCAGGATGTGTGATAGATTGCAAAATATGAGCACATTTGCTTCCCGTCCTACTATGCACCCCCATCTTCAATGCAACTTTGCCAATTATTTTATAAAGGGGTAGGATCCATTTGCTAAACTTTGAAACTATCTGGCCTCATGACTTGTTTGACAAGTGGATTTAGGCTGATGTGCTTTTAGGAGACTTCCAAAGCTAAGTCTTAGGAGGACTTAGACCTTTTACCTGAACAGTCTTGGGCACTGCCCTGTGAATAACACACAAGAAAGGCACTGGCCAGCAACCAGTACACAGAGAAGTCTTAAAAGAAAGGAGAGGCCATGTGCAGAATTGAGATTCCTGTGAACAGCCCACAGCAACTGTGAGACATCTGGATAACCCAGCCCCTGGCTAATGTAATCACAGTCAACTGACAGAATCATGAATAAAATTAATCACTGTCATTAAGCCACTGACTTTCAAGTGATTTATTACATGATAAAATCTCATCAAACCCTCCTGATTCAAACTCACACACCTACATGTGCACACACACAGACAGGCATGCATGTGCGCACACACACACACACACACACACACAAATAGCATTAAAAGTTATTGCTAGATATTCAATGACTGATGGTATGCTTGCTATCCTTTGTATTTGGGTCACGGGAAAAAACAAGCAAAGAAATGAGGAATGAGAACCAGAAAGTTATTTTCTGAGACTGTTTCCTTTTTATGTAAAATGAATGTCAAAAGGTTTTTTGTGAAGATTGAACACACATGGCCTGAAAGATAGGAATTAGCTGGTTTTGTTTGCTTCTCTGAATCCTCATGTTTCCTAGACTCCTGTTTTACTCCTGCTATCACTATAGCATAAACTTTAAGTTAGCAGTTGGTGCACTCTTTCTCATGTTTTTTTGTTTGTTTGTTTGTTTCGGTGTTTTTAATCTAAAGCTGTGGATTTAATCCAAACTTGTGGAAGGAATTAGAATGTAATTCAAACTCCACTCTCAATGTCAGTCATTGTGAAAGACATTTTACTCATTTATCTATCTGTCACTCCTTCATTTTAGGGACTGCTTCTCTCTGATGCAATATAATGAAGGAAGAAATGCAGTCAAACAGCCTATCTCCTAATCAGGGCAATCAGAGCCCTCGTTTAGGAATTAGGTTTAGATACCAGGAGAGACAGGACCACTGCTCTTCTGAGATCCCAAGCTCTTCTTTGTCATATAGACCTGAAAAGATCACTGCCTTTCCCACTAAGAGGAAAGAACCTGCCAGAGAATGAAAATGTCACAAAGGAAAGCAGGGGGTAAAGAGAGAAAAAGATAATGCATACAGATGTATTTCTCTATTTCTTAAAAACATAATTTGAACTCCCGAGTCCAGCTATTTCTCATGTTTACATTTTCAGTAATGTAATCACATGAATTCATTTTTCTCCTTCAACAAGCTTGAAATTAGGCATCAATCTCTCCAAGTAAAAAGCCCTATGGTTAATATCCTGATGATGTTTATTTGGAGGGTGCAGTGAGAATATTTTGCGTGTTTCTAAAAAGGATTCACAGATGTATCAACCCAGTCCCTTATATGCTGTCCTTTAACCTCAGTTTTCTAAGTACAAGGTAAAAGCATCACTCTATATTGTGTACGTGTGTGTGTGTGTGTGTTTGTATGTGTCTATGTACCTTTGTGTTCTGAACTAATCACAAAAAAATGTGCTATCGGAGCTGTATAAACGTTTTAACAGTTCCACAGATAAATCTTCATTCACTTCCAGCAAATTACTTACCTTTTTGTGAACACCTAAACTCTTCCATTGCCAAAATATAACTGTTCACATGAAATGCCATAAAGTCAAGTAAATAGGGTATCTTCACGAAATCAACAACTAAATAACTTTGAAGAAGCTACAAAAGGGATGAACTTTCT
Source organism: Plecturocebus donacophilus (assembly GCA_004027715.1). NCBI lineage: Eukaryota > Metazoa > Chordata > Mammalia > Primates > Pitheciidae > Plecturocebus > Plecturocebus donacophilus. Next base: position 23,332 of record PVKP010018547.1, on the reverse strand, counting down.
GGAAAGTTTACTGGGTAAACACTGAGTGGTCCAGCATCATTATAAATCTGGACAAGAAGAATTTGAGTTCAAAATATGACCTGAAGTACTCTAAGCAAGTAAATGAAATGATTTCAGAATTGCCAAAGAGTGTATGTATGTGTACTTACGCATATGTACGTGTGTATATATCAGTGTGTGACTGCATATCACTTTGGGATATTAATGGTGCTCTTCCCTTTTTTCCTCTCTCTCTTTTATTCTCTTCATTCATGCAGGAAGCAGCTTCTACAGCTCTCCCCTCTGAAGAGCCTGTGAGAATGAAGGAAGCAGGGTGCCACAGACCCTGGCATTTGTGTTTGGAAGCCCAGATTTGTCAAGCAAAAGAGTGACTGCAAAGAGGTGAAGTAAATTAAAGGAAGCTGGCAAAAAAAAAAAAAAATTTTTTTCTCGACACAAGAAAGAAATGCTCCCAAGGAAGGAGAAAATAGAAACAGAGTTATACAGCACCTGGATGGAATAGGTAAGAGGGACCTGAATGTATTTAGGTTCCCAGAAAATAATGGTCCTCAGACATAGCTTCACTTCAGATTCTCTATCTGGCATTGGAACATGAAGCTCCCAGGTTTCATGATAGCTCTGCTGCAGGATAGTCCAGTCTTCCAGATAGCCCAGGCGATGAACATGTCACAATAAGCAGACACAGAGATAAAGAGGGCTTGGCCCATTTTCTGGACATGAACTATATCTTCAGGTGCTGGTGCAGCTCCCACTTGTGGTAAGGGAGCAAGGGATATCTGTAAGGATATGTGAGAGTTCATCTGATTCAAAGTGTGATAGAACCAGAGGCAGATTCTAGAGCCATGCTTGTGTCGCCTGCAGAACCTTGAGTCAATTAAAATATTTTCTCTGTCAATTATCCAGTCTAAGGTATTTTTCTTTATTTGTTTTTTGTTTTTGTTCAGAAAGAGTCTCACTCTGTCTCCTGACTGGAGTGAGGTGGTGCCATCTCGGCTCATGGCAACCTCCGCCTTCTGGGTTCAAGTGATTCTCATGCCTTGGCCTCCTGAGTAGCTAGGATTACAACTGTGCACCGTCACACTTAGCTAATTTTTGTTATTTTAGTAGAGATGGGGTTTCACCACAATGGCCAGGCTGGTATGGAACTCCTGGCCTTAAGAAATCCACCCACCCTGGCCTCCCAAAATACTGGGATTACAGATGTGAGCCACTGAGCCTGGCCAGGCATTTCTTTAAAGCAATGCAACAACAGACTAACAAAAGTCACAACTGAAATCAATTCTAACAATTTCTGAAAAGTATTAGTGGGGAGGATCCAAGATGGCCAAATAGGAACAGCTCCGGAGTGCAGTCCCCAGTGAAAACAGCACAGAGGGTGAGTGCCTACCACATTTCCAAATAAGTTTTCAGTGTCCACAGACCAGGAGATTCTCAGGCCAAAAACTGCCACGAGATTCCAGTGTGGTGGTTTCAGCCACTGCCAGGTTGGTGCACAGAATCTCACACAATTCTGGGAAGCTGTTTCAACTGGCACCTGGATTGCCTGAGAGACAGAGTCGCCCATTCAACTGAAAGGGAGGGGGCTGAAACAGGTAGCCAGGCAATCTGGCTCGGCAGATAACACCCTCACAAAACAAGCAATCTGAAATGCTCTGGATTGAGAGTATCTCAGGAAGTGCAGCTGGACCCAGGACAGTCCAGCTGACTCGGGGATAGGGCATGCCCCCTACTGAGGCAGTTCACACAGCAGCTGGGCAGAGCCTGCAGCAGCTCAGCAACACCTCTGCTGGCAGACTGTGACTAGACTACTCCATGCATGACAGGGCATCTGTGAAAAAAGGCAGAAGCATGACAGAAACTTATAAATAAAGCCTGACCTTCCTAGGACAGAGCAACTGGGAAAAGAGGAGGCTATGAGTTCAGCTGCAGCAGACTTAAAGGTATCTGCCCAGCAGCTCTGCACAAAACAACAGGGCTCCCAGAACAGCACTTGAACTCCTATAAGGGACAGACAGTCTCCTCAAACAACTCCTCGACCCCCATATAACCAAACAGACACCACATAAAGGAGAGCTCAGGCTGACATCTGGCAGGTACCCTTCTGGGAGGAGGATAGCAGAGGAAGAAACTGGAGGCACCCTTTGCTGTTCTGTAGCCCCCATAGGTGATCCCCAGGTGAGCGGGGTCTGGAGTGGACTCCAGCAGTCCTGCAGCAAAGGGGGCTGACTGTTACAATGAAAACTAAGAAACAGAAAGAAATCGCTTCAACATCAACAAAAAGGATGTCCACTCAGAGACCCCCATCTGAAAGTCACCAATTACAAAGACCACAGGTAGATAAAGCCACTAAGATGGGAAGAAACCAGTACAAAAATGATGAAAACACCAAAAACCAGAATGCCTCTCCTCCTCAACTCCTCACTATCTAGGTATCAATGATGGATGGAGAATGAATCTGATAAACTGAAAGAAATAGGCTTCAGAAGGTGGGTAATAACAAACTTCTCAGAGCTGAAAGGGCATTGCTAACTCAATGCAAAGAAACTAAGAACCTAGAAAAAAGGTTAGATGAGATGCTAACTAGAATATGCAGTTTAGAGAAGAATATAAATGACTTGATGGAGCTGAAAAACATAGCATGAGAACTTCGTGAAGCATACACAAGTTTCAATAGCCAATTCGACCAAGCAGAATAAAGGATATAAGAGACTGAAGATCAACTCAATGAAATAAAACAAGAAGGCAAGAATAGAGAAAAAAACAGTAAAAAGAAATGAACAAAGCCTCCAAGAAATATGGGATTATGTGAAAAGACCTAATCTATGTTTAACAGGTGTACCTGAATGTGAAGCAGAGAATGAATCCAAGCTGGAAAACACTCTTCAGGATATTATCCAGGAGAACTTCCCCAACCTAGCAAGTCAGGCCAACATTCAAGTCCAGAAAATGAAGAGAACACCACAAAGATATTCCTCAAGAAGAGCAACCCCAAGGCACATAATCATCAGATTTACCAGGGCTGAAATGAAGGAAAAAATGCTAAGGGCAGCCAGAGAGAAAGGTTGGGTTACCCACAAAGGGAAGCCCATCAGACTCACAGCAGATATCACTGCAGAAACTCTACAAGCCTAAAGAGATTGGCGCCCAATATTCAACATCCTTAAGAAAATAACTTTCAACCTATAATTTCATATCCAGCCAAACTAACCTTCATAAGTGAAGGAGAAAGAAAATCCTATATGGACAAGCAATTGCTGAGAGATTTTGTCACCACCAGGCCTGCCTTACAAGAGCTCCTGAAAGAAGCACTAAACAAGGAAAGGAACAACCAGTACCGGCCACTTCAAAAACATACCAAATGGTAAAGACCATCGGCACAATGAAGAAAATGTGTCAACAAACAGACAAAACATCCAGCTATCATCAAAATAGCAGGATCAAATTCACACATAACAATATTAACCTTAAATGTAAATGGACTAAGTGCACCAATCAAAAGACACAGACTGGCAAATTGGATAAAAAGTCAAAATCCATTGGTGTGCTGTATTCAGGAAACCCATCTCACGTGCAAGGACACACATAGGCTCAAAATAAAGGAATGGAGAAAGATTTCTCAAGCAAAAAAGAACAGGAGTTACAACCCTTGCCTCTGATAAATAGACTTTAAACCAACAAAGATCAAAAGAGACAAAGAAGGGCATTACATAATGGTAAAAGGATCAATGCATCAAGAAGAACTAACAATCCTAAATATATGCACCCAATACAGAAGCACCAGGTACATAAAGCAAGTTCTTAATGACCTACAAAGAAACTTAAACTCCCACACAATAGTGGGAGACTTTAACACTCCACTGTCAATATTAGACAGATAAACAAGACAGAAAATTAACAAGGATATCCAGGACTTGAACTCAGATGTGGACAAAGCAGACCTAATAGACATCTACAGAAATCTCCACCCCAAATCCACAGAATATACATTCTTCTCAGCACCACATGGCACCTACTCTAAAATTGACCACATAATTGGAAGTGAATCACTCCTCAGCAAATGCAAAAGAACAGAAATCATAACAAACAGTCTATCAGACCACAGTGCAATCAAATTAGAACTCAGAATTAAGAAACTGACTCAGAACTGCACAGCTTCATGGAAACTGAAGAAGTGGCTCCTGAATGTCGACTGGATAAACGATGAAATGAAAGCAGAAATAAAAATATTCTTTGAAATCAACAAGAACAAACACACAACATACCAGAATCTCTGGGACACAGTTAAAGCAGTGTTGAGAGGGAAATTTATAGCAATAAATGCCCACATGAGAAGGGAGGAAAGATGTAAAATCAATACCCTATCATGAAAATTGAAAGAGCTAGAGGAGCAAGATAAAAAAAACCCAAAAGCTAGCAGAAGACAAGAAATAACTAAGATCAGAACAGAACTGAAGGAGATAGAGACACAAAAAATCAGTAAATCCAGTAGCTGATTTTTTGAAAAGATCAACAAAATAGACAGACAGCTAGCCAGATTAATAAAAAAGAAAAGGGAGAAGAATCAAATAGATGCAATAATAAACGATAAAGGGGATATCACCAGTGATTCCACAGAAATAAAAACTACAATCAGCGATTACTACAAACAACTCTATGCACATAAACCTGTAAACCTGGAAGAGACAGAAAAATTCCTGGACACTTGCACGTTGCCAAGCCTAAACCAGGAAGAAGCTGAAACCTTGAATAGACCAATAACAAGGGCTGACATTGAGGCAACAATTAATAGCCTACCAACCAAAAAAAGTCCAGGTCCAGATGGGTTCACAGCTGAATTCTGCCATAGGTACAAAGAGGAACTTGTACCATTCCTTTTGAAACTATTCCAAACAATACAAAAAGAAGGAATTCTTCCCAAATCATTTTATGAGACCAACATCATCCTCATACCAAAACCCAGCAGAAACTCAACAAGAAAAGAAAACTTGAGGCCAATATCCATGATGAACATAGATGCAGAAATCTTCAATAAAATACAGGCAAACCAATTGCAACAGCACATCAAAAAGCTTATCCATCACGATCAAGTAGGCTTCATTGCAGGGATGCAAGGCTGCTTCAACATACGCAAGTCTATAAATGTAATCCACCACATAAACAGAACCAAAGACAAAAACCACATGATATCTCAACTGATGCAGAGACGGCCTTTGACAAAATTCAACAGCCCTTTATGCTAAAAATTCTCAGGACATGGATGAACCTGGAAACCATCATTCTCAGCAAACTGACACAAGAACACAAAATCAAACACCGCATGTTCTCACTCATAGGCGGGTGTTGAACAATGAGAACACATGAACACAGGGAGGGGAGCACTATACGCTGGGGTATGTTGGGGGAAAATAGGGGAAGGACAGTGGGGGGGAGGGACAGTGGGGGGGGGGGAGTTGTGGGGAGATAGCATGGGGAGAAATACCAGATATAGGTGAAGGGGAGGAAAGCAACAAATTACACTGCCACGTGTGTACCTATGCAACAATATTGTATGTTCTTCACATGTACCCCAAAACCTAAAATGCAATAAAAAAAAAATTCTCAATAAACTAGGTATTGAGGAAATGTATCTCAAACTAATAAAAGCTATTTACGACAAACCAACAGCCAATATCATACTGAATGGGCAAAAACTGGAAGCATTCCCTTTGAAATCTGGCACTAGACAAGGTTGCCCTCTCTCACCACTCCTATTCAATATCGTATTGGAAGTTCAAGCCAAAGTAATTAGGTAAGAAAAAAAAAATAAAGAGTATTCAGTTAGGAAAAGAGGAAGTCAAATTGTCTATTTGCAGACAACATGATTGTATATTTAGAAGACCCTATCATCTGAGCCCAAAATCTCCTTAAACTGATAAGCAACTTCAGCAAAGTCTCAGGATACAAAATCAATGTGCAGAAATCACAAGCATTTCTATACAACAACAGCAGACTAACAGGAGCCAAATCATGAGCAAACTCCCATTCACAATTGCTACAAAGAGAATAAAATACCTAGGAATACAGCTAAGAAAGGATGTAAAGAATCTCTTCAAGGAGAACTACAAACCACTGCTCAAGGGAATAAGAGAGGACACAAACAAATGGAGAAACCTTCCATGCTCATAGTTAGGAAGAATCAATATCGTGAAAATGGCCATACTGCCCAAAATAATTTATAGGTTCAATGCTATCCCCATCAAGCTGCCAATGACCTTCTTCACAGAACTGGAAAGGAAACACCTTAAACTTCATATGGAACCAAAAGAGAGCCTGCATAGCCAAGACAATCTTAAGCAAAAATAACAATGCCAGAGGCACCACGCTACCTGATTTCAAACTATACTACAAATCTACAGTTATCAAAACAGCATGGTACTGGTACCAAAACAGAGATATTGATCAATGGAACAGAACAGAGGCCTCGGAGGCAATGCCACACATCTACAACCATCTGATCTTTGATAAACCTGACAAAAACAAGCAATGGGGAAAGGATTCCCTGTTTGATAAATAATCTTGGGAAAACTGGCAAGCAGTGTGCAGAGAGCAGAAACTGGACACCTTCCTGACACCTTACACTAAAATTAACTCCAGATGGATTAAAGACTTAAACATAAGACCTAACACCATAAAAACCCTGGAAGAAATCCTAGTCAAAACCATTCAGGACATAGGCATAGGCAAGGACTTTATGCCTAAAACACCAAAAGCATTGGTAACAAAAGCCAAAATAGACAAATGGGACCTAATTAAATTCCACAGCTTGTGCACAGCAAAAGAAACAATCATTAGAGTGAATTGGCAACTAAGAGAATGGGAAAAATTGTTTACACTCTACCTGTCTGACAAAGGGCTAATATCCAAAATCTACAAAGAACTAAAACAGATTTACAAGAAAAAAACAAACCCATCCAAAAGTGAGAGAAGGATATGAACAGACTCTTTTCAAAAGAAGACGTATATGAAGCCAACAAACAAGTGAAAAAAATGTTCATCATCATTGATTATTAGAAAAATGCAAATGAAAACCACATTGAGATACCACCTAATGCCAGTTAGAATGGTGATTATTAAAAAAATCTGGGGACAACAGATGCTAGAGAGGATGGGGAGAAATAGGAATGCTTTTATACTGTTGGTGGGAGTGTAAACTAGTTAAACCATTGTGGAAGACAGTGTGGCCCTTCCTCAAGGATCTAGAAATAGAAATTCCATTTGACCCAGCAATCCCATTACTGGGTATATACCCAAAGGATTATAAATCATTCTATTATAAAGACACAGGCACACGTATGTTCATAGCGGCACTGTTTACAATAGCAAAGACCTGGAACCAACCCAAATGCCTATCAATGATAGACGGGACAAGGAAAATGTGGCACAAATACACCACGGAATACTATGCAGCCATAATAAACAATGAGTTCATGTCCTTTGTGGGGACATGGATGAATCTGGAAACCATCCTTCTTAGCAAACTGACACAAGAACAGAAAATCAAACACCGCATGTTCTCACTCATAGGTGGGTGTTGAACAATGAGAACAAATGGACACAGGGAGGGGAGCATCACACACTGGGGTCTGCTGTGGGGGCCAAGGGAGGAACAGCAGTGGGTGGGGAGGTCGGGGATGGATAACATGGGGAGAAATGCCAGATGTAGATGACGGGGGAAAGGAGGCAGCAAACCACATTTCCATGTGTGTACCTATGCAACAATCCTGCATGATCTGCACATGTACCCTAGAACCTAAAGTACAATAACAAAAAAGAAAGAAAAGTATTTATTTAGATGGCCTTCTAGTATCTCAAATATCTATTGCAATTTTTCTTATTTAAAAAGGAAATTAAGCTGGGTGCATTTGTTCATGCATGTAATCCCAGAACTTTGGGAGGCTGAAGCAGCAGGATTGCTTGAGCCCAGGAGGTTGAGAACAGCCTAGTCAACAAAGTGAGACACTGTTTCTACAAAAAATTTAAAAATTAGTCAGGTGTGGTGATGTGAGCTCTAGTCCCAGCTACACTGGGAGCAGAGGCAGGTGAATCCCTTGTTCCAAGTAGTTCAAGGCTGCAGTGAGCCCTGTTCACACCATGGCACTACAGCCTGGGTGAGAGAATGAGATCTTGTCATAAAATAAAATAAAACCAGAAGGAGGAAAGTAAGAACAACTCAATTATATTATCTACAATAAATTAAATAAATTTTAACCATTGCTTTCTCTTGCTCATTCTTCACTTCACTGAAGTGTCAAAAGTCCTACAAACTAAGATACTACTTGCTGGCCAAGATGAAGCAAACTTCTTCCTTGGTCAGACAAGAATAGTAAAAAGAAGAACCTGTGAGAATCTGATTTTACAGAAACTCATAGAAACCCAATCAGCATTCTCATTAGGACTGGGCTTCCTAACCAACAAACTACAAACTTGTACACTGTGTGAAATAATAACTAAAGGAAACCTGAGTGCTGGTTTGGAAGGGGAGATCATTAGGGGAGATAAAACAAAGGGCTAATAACCAGAATCTACAAAGAACTTAAATTTACAAGAAAAAAACAAACAACCCCATCAAAAAGTGGGTGAAGGGTATGAACAGACACTTTTCAAAAGAAAGAATATATGAAGCCAACAAACATGAAAAAATGCTCATCATCACTGGTCATTAGAGAAATGCAAATTAAAACCGCATTGAGATAACATCTCATGCCAGTTTGAATGGTAATCATTAAAAAATCTGGAGACAACAGGTGCTAGAGATGAGGTGTAGAAATAGGAACACTTTTACACTGTTGGTGGGAGTGTTCAACCATTGTGGAAGACAGTGTGGTGATTCCTCAGGGATCTAGAACCAGAAATACCATTTTACCCAGTGATCCCATTACTGGGTGTATACCCAAAGGATTATAAAACATTCTATTATAAAGATACAGGCACACCTATGTTTATTGTGGCACTGTTTACAATAGCAAAGACTTGGAACCAACCCAAATGGTGTATATGTGCCACATTTTCTTTATCCATTCAAAGATAGACTGGATAAAGAAAATGTGGTACATATACACCATGAAATACCATGCAGCCATAAAAAAGGATAAGTTCATGTCCTTTGCAGGGACATGGATGAAGCTGAAAACCATCATTCTCAACAAGCTGACACAAAAACAGAAAATCAAACACTACATGTTCTCACTTTTAAGTGGGTGTTGAAAAATAAGAACACATAGACACAAGGAGGGGAACATCACACAGTGGGGCTTGTTGGGGGATGAGGGGACTAGCGGAGGGATAGCAGGGGGTGGGGGTAATGGGGAGGGCTAACATTAGGAGAAATACCTAATGTAGATGACGGGGAGATGGAGGCAGCAAACCACCATGGCATATGTATACCTATGTAACAAACCTGTACAATCTGCACATGTACCCCAGAATGTAAAGTATAATAAAAAGAAAAAACACTTACAAACCATTTTACTTTTATGAGCCTCTATAAAAGTCTTTATATATACTTCCTTTTAAATGTGTATCCTCTTTGTCTAGGGTATATTCCAAGAAGTACAATTGCTGAAATTAGCCTTGTTGGACTATCTCTAGCTATGACCATCCAAAGTCAGGCTACAGAGGTGTATCTGTAGCTAAATCTGTTTCCACTTATCCTTGCCAACTCTTGAACTTATCAGACTGTTTACTTTTGCTCGTCTCATGTCTCTCAACTCTTTAAGAGTAAATTACACCCTCCAGAAGGAGTTTGTTAGAGTCAAACTCCAGATAGCAGTGTGTCAAGTCAAAAAGGTGAGAGATTGTGAGTGGTAGGTGACAGGAGGAACACACATCTGGAAATTGAATGGGAGGAGGTTTATCTTCTCCTCAGTACTCACTTCACCTGAGAGAGGAAAGTGCAAATGCCAACTGACCCCCAGGTCAAGGAGTGGACAAGGAGACATTGCTACAATGGCTTATTCCCATCTTATTTTGCTCAGTTCCTAGATAGGAGCTGTCTACCACCTGATCAGTCAGTTTCTTCTAAAGGGCATCTGTGAACCCATTCTGGTGGGGGCTGTAAGAAAAAATAAGAAAGAAAGCAGAAACCATTTGCCAGCTCTCAGGGAGTTCCTGGCTTACAGAAATCACAAATTTGACAGCCACTGAATCTAACTTACATAAAAGATATCAATTGTATGATCAACAAAGTGTTTAAAGCTTTTAAAATATTTTGTCCATAGACTGAAACTCATGACATTTTAGTTACTACTTCAAATTCTAGCTTCCTTTAAATATGTGAAGATCAAATTCAAGCTTCCTTTAAATATGTGAAGATCTTGTATCCACTCACGTAGATGACCACACATGCTTCAGTTTCCAATATCCTCCCTGTTTTCTTACACTCAAGATGCCTTGTTCTTTCTTGTTACCTCCAGGCACTTGATATTGCAAAATCTTGTCTTATATTATTGGTTCTTATGACTTCAGAAAGATAATATTAACCATGGGAAAAGAACTGACAAAGACTCCAGCCAACCTGTATACCTACCAAATCAGAAACATGCTAATGACCCTTTTAAATATCCTGCTTCCACGCACTTAGCCAATAATAGGCTTTCAGCACCATTAACAAGGTGTCACGGTAGAAAAGAGGAAGGATAATAATCTTGCTTAAAAATAAAATGAAAAAAGATCTGTTCTTTACAGACTTATCTGTGACTTTCTCATTTGCCTAATCTTGAATTTGCCCTGAGTCAGTTATCTGCTGTTGAAATGAGAGAAATATTTTAAGAGAGAATGAAGGATTTTCTCAAAGGGATGTGGCAACAGTAATGAAAATTAACATTAAGTTTCCACCTGCAACCTGACACTGCCACTTTAAAAGAACACATGGCAAGTATAGAAATGTACATTATTAGTTTTTTTGTTTCCCCTATTGAGATAAATAACACTGGTCTATGATGCAGAGGAGAGTACATATGGGTTCCCAGCATTGTATCTCACCGTTATCTCTTTCTGCCTCATGTGGAAGAAGGGACTCACTGTTATATATTTCTTCGTATTTTCACAGTAATATGAAGAAAACACTCTTTGGGTCAATGATAGATAGACACAATAAAGATTGCAAACAGCACAGGTTTAAAGACATATAAACCCAAATATGGCCAGTATTCTCCTGGTCACTTTTTAGAATTGCAAAACCATGGGAAGCTCTCTGATGTCAAGCTAATTCTGGTGACTGCTCTGTCTCTCTCTCCCCCTCTCTTTTAATATGAGCTTATTGTGCTTCTAAAAATTCCCCAAGGCATTTCCTGGTCCTGTTAAATTCACTGAAAGAAGAAGAATTGCGTTTTTAGCTGGAATTGTCTATGGAGGTATGGGAAAACAGAATTAGATAATTTAGGAATACTTAGCAGTTTTGAGAATCAGTAAGGAAAGTAAGAGGAGATTACTGACAATGATGTATACAAGAGATTAATCATGAGTACCTGAAAGAAGGCTTTATTGGAAGAAAACCTAATCATCTATAAAGGAAAATGGAAAAATACATATATAAATATGTATGTTTATGTGTTACATCTACATAACACGTGTGTATATATATGTATACACATACATAACACTGCTTTTTGATGCAGAGGATATAGTGTGTGTGTGTGTGTGTGTGTGTGTGTGCACCCGCACGCACACACGCATAGGTGTGCACTTAAGTCCTTCACCTGCATAGACCTTTTACCACTTCCAGATGTATGGCACAAAAGTAAAAGGCATTAATGAAACATGCTTCAGTTCAATATAGTCAACTTAACAAGAGGTTTAGAGTTTTGGCCTCTCCTCCACACAGAAATTACTGTGACATTAACTGAAATTGAGACTTTTTGTGATAGAATTCCAGAAAAAAACTTCCTCTAAATTCATTTGCTGAAGTCCTTGGGAGTGCCTAGATCTTTATGCTTTACAAGAACTGATTACTCAACTATTTATTGGATTCAATGAACTATCTCAGTACCCTTCCTTATTTTGCTTAGAACATTGCTTTGTATTGTTGTGCTGTGTTTGATTGTTTATTTTGTTGTTTTGTGAGCAAAAGAACTTAATGCGTATCACAAAATTCATATAGCTTTTGAGTAGCTGCTGAGGATTTGAACTCATATGAATATGAGTCCCAGAGGGAAACTATTTCTTTTGATATTCAAACTGTATTAGAAACAATTCAGTTAAGAACAATACTCTACAGATGCTTTGTTTATAGAATAATATATTTTAATATTTTCTCTTCAATTTTTGTTAAGTTAATATATTCTATGCATTTGCTTTGCACTTTCTTTAATTTAAACATGAAAGAAATACACCATAATCACTTAGGAATGTTTTGTTTTCAGTTTCTTCACTTCCTTATTTCCAGTAACTGCAAAAGACTTTGAGACTTTGCAGGTTCAAGGGTTTTCTTTTCCTGAGTTTTTCTAGAGGTCAATTTATCTACATAGCACAAGTAGGTAAATGTTATGACTCCCTCCTACCACAACTACCAGAAAGGAGCTGGCTCTCACACCCAATTAGTGATGTAGTGTACAAAGATTCCACAACAGTGACTGATAACCCTGGGCTTGTTTCCTTTTCAAAGATCATTTTACTCTTGGAATTAAAGTCACTGATCACAACTCACCAGCAAATGTCTGCTGTTCATTGATAGCACCCTCAGGCGCTTCTATCAGTTCCTTATTCTGCTGTGAAAGCATCTGTGTGGCCGCCTCCTGGAAGATGTTTATTCTGAAATGACATGCTTGAAGTGCAGGCCTCATAGTGTAGGTTTGCTGAAACCAGCAAACTAATTTTCTCTTTCCCTGCTCTTGAATGGATTCTCCTGATGCCTTCACCTGTTCATGGCCAAAGTAGAGTTGTATATTGTATTTGAGAAAATACATATTAATGTGACTAGTGAGCAGTTTGAGAATAAATGTGTTTATCAGTATTTTAAAGCAAAAGAGCATGTAAGCTGTAATCTGAATAATTTATTTAAAGAAATGATTATGGCAAGGTGGACTGGTTGCAAATGTCACATGACCTTTGGTAGTGCTTCTTAGAAAAGTGATGCCTTTTAATATATTCATACATGTTGCCCCATTCAGTTAGTCGCTCCTTGCATTACTGATTAAACAGTGAAACTTACTGAAGTGCCTTGATGTCTCACGGGTGTTGAGGAGCTAAATTCGAGTGGTGTAATAAAAATGGCACTGGATAGGATAATTGCTGTGTGACCTTCAATAAGTCACTTGATCAAACCGAGCCTCATTTTCTAAATTGGTAAATAAAAACCTCCTCCATTCTACCTGCAGGTTGTTTAATGCTTAAGTGAGATAACATACATTAAAAAATATGTAATGAGAAACATGTATAGTATGTATAATGCTATCTACTTTTTATTCTTTGATCAGGTTTTGATGAGATAAGGTATGGCTCATCTTGTGAATCTGGAGAAAATTGATTATATAATTGGATAAGGAAAGCATCTGTTTTATGGACAAATTATCTCATTCCAGCTTATTCTCAGTACATTATCATCTAATAGCACGATATTTTCTGAAACTTAAACCCTTTATAATTTAAGCCACATAAATGTCCATAGGCTTTCACAGGAGGAGCACCATTATTTGAGGGGTGTTGATTTTGAGTGTACCACTGGCCCGTCAGCTTAAGAGCAGAAACTATGATATCCTTTCCTTCTATATTCCAAGCAAAGAAATGGAATATTTTATATGGGGGCATAACAAATGTTTTGGCTATTTTATGGCCAGTAAAAATAAGAGAATTTAAAGGCATCTTTAGTTTTCTTTAATGTATTTAAATATACCAAATTTGCAATAATAGACTCATATCAGGTTTGCTTGAAATATTGTGGACATTGCTCATTTGCTTCTAAATCACACATTGTTTTTTCTTAAATAACCAGTTTGTGGAGCCAAACAACTTAGTTATCTCATTTAAAAGATGAACGTGTTTGAACTGAGGCATCTCATCTTATTCAAAGTATGATTTAAGAATGAAGCTGTGCTTCGAACTTGAAAGTGACTGATTTCTGTCTCTAAAAGGATCAGTGAAGGATCCCAGGCCTAGAAAATTTATTTCACTGGAAACTGGAAATGGAGTATACAGCTTAAGAGTGTTGCACACAGAAATTCTAGGAACAAAACAGAAAATTCATAAAGGAATGGCCTGGAACACCGTAAACAATGTGGAGAATCAGAGGTCATCCTTTTCAGAGTCAAAGCCTCAGTGATGAGTTAATAAGAAGTTAAGTTCAAAATTCACCAGTGAGACCTAAATCCAGGTCAGCTTCAAAGGAAATGACCTAACTGTTATTAAGATTCACTGAATTAGGTGAAAGTGGCAGGGAGAAACCTAGATGTATTCAAATATTTTCTTTACCAACCCAGTGGTGAAATAGAAATGGGAGTAGAGACGAACTTTAGGTATAGAGATTCGAGGACCTGATATTGGTATATTGGATAGAGTCAAGTCAAGGGAGTAAGGTGGAGAGGGATGGCAGTCTCTCAACTAAGCATACTATTTCACTGAATGAGTTTCCATGCTGGGTGGGTGGAAGGCATAATAATAAAGCCAATTAGTATTTCACTGAACAAACAAAGTGAAGATAGAGTTCAGACTACTGAGACAGTGAGGATATGCTTGGCAAAATAATCCAGAAGAGAAAGTTGTGCACAATGAGGTGCAGAGGACAGTACCCTTATTCCTGGAGGATCCTTGGCTTAAGGATGGCTGGCAGATGTTGAAGGAAAGGTTCTATGAGGCCCAGCAGAGAGGTGTTACTGTGTGATCGAGACGTGGGAAACTTACTGAAGGTTGGGCAGGGTTGGAAAACATTGGAGTTATAGACAAACCATAGGGAAGAAACCTCACTAAGCAGCTCAGGCATTTATCTGAGATCTGAGAAAAGCCAAATAAGTAGTAAAGAACATGCCCTGAGTAAGAGAGAAAGGTTAGGATTAAGAATAAAAGAAAAATAAAGTCACATTAGCAAACAAAAGAAAAAAAGGTTTATCAATGATAACAATGTCTGTCCTTAATTAAACTACTTGAAAAACAAAATTCAGAACTCTCTATAGGAAAACAATATATTTCAAATTCCCTATAATACATAGCTGCAATTTGCAAAAATGCAATAAAAAATACTGAGCATCAGAAAAAGCAAGAATATATGACCCTTATTTCAAAAAGACTAAATTGTTGTCAGTTAGAAAAGAACTCAAGATAAAACTTTTTTTTATGATCAGAAGTCAAAGACTTTAAAGTAGCTACTTAAATTAGATTCAAGGAGTTAAAGAAAATGTGGTAATAATGAATAAACTGATAGGGAATATCAACAAAAAAATAGAGCCTATAATTTTATTCTGGAAATAACAGAGTAGTTCACAGAAAAAAATACATCACTGAATGGGATGAACAATAACAGATTTGAAACTGCAACAGAAACAGTCAAATAGTATGAAGACAGATCAGTAGAAATTACCCAATTTTCAGAACACAGACAAAATGATTTTGAAACAAAATAAACAGGCTGGGCAGAGGTGTTCACACTTGTAATCTCAGCACTTTAGTTCACAAGTTTGAGACCAACCTGAGCAATGTGGGGAGACACCATCTCCACAAAAAAAGGTTTTTTTGTATTTTTTAAACTAGCTTATTCATAGTGGTGCATGCCTTGAAGCCCCAGCTACTCGGGAAGCTGAGGTTAGAGGATTGCTTGAGCCGAGGAGTTAAACACTGCATTAAGCTATCGAGTAAGAACCTGCCTCAAAATAGATTATTCATAAATAACCAAACAAAATGAAGAGAGAGGTAATAAATTGTACTATAACATTAAGCAATCCAATGTCTAGATGATTGGGGTCCCAGGAGGTTAGGAGAGAAAGAACAGAGTGGAAAAATTACTTGAATAAAGTAGATGAACTGCCTTAAATTTGGTGAAAAACATCAAACTACATTTCCCATATACAACTTATTGGGATCAAAAGGGTCAAAAGAATAAATACAAAGAAAATATATAAGCACATCACAGTTTAAGGAAAATTAAAGATAAATTGAAGAACTTCAAGGCAGCCAGAGAAAATAGATATATTATACAGAATGATGAACAACATAAATGACAGTGAACTTCTCATTAGGAAAAAAATATATATATAGGAGAGATTTATCATATATTTAAGAAGTAATACCTACATTACACAAACTCTTCCAGAATACAGAGGAGGAAGAAGAGTTTCCCAACTTACTTTGTGATTCTAGCATAGTCTATCACCAAGAAAATTACCAGCAAATATCCTTTAGGACCATAGGTATAAAAATCCTTGACAAAATATTAGGAAAATAAATCCAACCACATATTAAAAATATTTTATAAATATTATAAAATTATTATAAATACACTTTTTCTTCATTAGAATTATTTTCTAAGAATAGATTTCAAGTAATAAGAATATTAGGTCAAAATATCTGAAAATATAACACTTTTTGAGTAAATACACTTTTCCCATAAAAGTTTCAATTCTTCCAAGTTCCTACTGAACTAAGCATGTCACCATAATTCCTCTTTTTTATGGCTGTAGAAACTGCAGTTTTCTAAGACAGATGAGAACTGACTTTCCCAAGGCTCAATACACAGTAAGTATCAGGAG
Organism: Plecturocebus donacophilus; assembly: GCA_004027715.1. Lineage (NCBI taxonomy): Eukaryota > Metazoa > Chordata > Mammalia > Primates > Pitheciidae > Plecturocebus > Plecturocebus donacophilus. The sequence goes on along the minus strand of PVKP010018547.1, from coordinate 6,623 downwards.
ATGTAGAGCAAAAATCTTCTGTTATCAAGATTTTTCTATAAATTGCAAAGGAAAATAAAAAGTACCTTTTCCCTTTAAAAATTGTTATTGATTACTTTCTAACTTTTTGTAGTATTTTATGTTTACTTACAAGATTTGGGGGGAATATGTCAAGAGAGGTGAGAGAAGAAATTGATTCAATTTCTTAGGTGTGTATCATTGAATTGTAATAAAAATAAAATCATATAAAATTTTGCTTTTATTGAAGCAAATAACATAGCTAAAGTACTATGTGAAATGCTTTCACGAATTATTTCAATAAAGTCTAATTATAGTTATGATTTTTTTCATTTAAGATTTTTTAAAGTCCTCTTTCTTATGTTTCTTAATGATATAAAAATTCCAATATCAGACAGTTGAATTGCAGAAATAGGACTTAAAACAGAATAGTTGAGACACCAAAACATTTAACTTAATCCCATATTTGACATCTCCTATTGGCTTATTAGAGCATTTATAAGAATATTCTAGAATTCTTAGAAATTCTGGGCTGTAAATTTAGCTTTAGCTTTGTTTTGTCAACTATGTATGTCTAGTGTAGCTCAGCATTAGAACTAACACATTTTCTTCCAATAATCCAACTGAGGTCCTCAGGGTGGGTTAATAGCCAAAGTTCTCATTTTTATTAATGAACTTAGTATTCTGAGGGCATGAGCAACTTGTCCAAAGTGAAAAAAAAATGTCCCCATTTATGCAAATAATTGAGCTTTACTGGTTTCTATGAATTTTACTGGTTTACAAGGGCACTAAGATTGTAACTTAGGTAAGCAACAGAGATAAATGCTTTGGAGTGGATCACCATGAGACCATTAAGACTGATATTAAGTAACCAAAATTTCCTCTCTCCTTTAATAATAGTAAGGGTTGTAACATCACTGTTCTGCAACAAACCACCTTTTACAGTACTAGTTATTAAGAAGGTTTTTGGTTTGTTTGCATCTCTCTTCTAGTTCCAGATGGCTCCCATAATTGTTTTTTTTTTTAACCTTTGCAGATGTTTTAGGAAAATTTTAGGATAGTAACCAATCGTGGATCACAACAGCTGACATAAGGAAGCTTTTACATTGATTATTTACTGTAAGAAAACAGGTATATTATGTAGGTCAGCTGCAGGCTGTGTAAATCTTGATCTCAGAGTATCTGGTATTTAAAGAACACACAGATTACTAGAATAAGGAAACTGCACTGTTATCTCTTAGAAGACTAGAGTTTAGAAGCAATGAATTAGGTCTTCCTTTTAGCTCCCTTAGAGAAAATTTGTGTAATTATTATCCTAGCATGTTTACACAATTTTCCTTTCTGTAAGTGTTTTGTCAACATCTGTGAGAAGAAATACAGAAAGGTAATTTTATTTCCATATTTTTGATGAGTAAGCTGAGACTCAAAGTGATTATGTAACCACTCAAAATTATGCAGCTCTCCAGTGAAAAAGAACCCAGGTTGTAGGATTCTAAACCTAATATACTTATTATACATCATGCTATAGCTCCTGGATGCAAAACTCCAGATTGAGGTACAAAAAAATAGACACTTCCTTTGCCACAAAGAGCCCTTTCCAATGCAAGATTTAACAGGAAAGCAGAAAGGTTTATCTTTTGTACATTTCTTTTTCATGAAACTCAACATCACTTGTTTTCAGAAAAGAAGGCAGGAGAAACTTTATTCCTGAAATATTACCAAAGGTATTATTTGGGAAGAGTTTTAGGGATTACTTCCCCCTCCCATTCAGTATTGAAATATGTCATAGGGTATTCTGAACATTCTTAATTGATATCTGAGTGAATGTATGACGTGGTAGACTGTTAAGTTAGTGGCCGAGAATAAATCAGGCCTCCCAGCACTGTTCTTGTTGGACTTCTCCTGTGTCAAATGGTTTCTCCTTTGGCTAATGGGGCATTAGTAAGTATGAGACTAACAGGGGCTTTATAAAAGAAGAACCCTAGACTATTGCTTTTGGAATGCTTAATTTTGGATATTAATATGTATAACTACCCTACAAGCACCCTGCTTTTAGCAAGTTCAACTTATTCACAAAGGACAGACACACACATTTGCAAACATACAAAAGAGAGACTAAACAGTCCCAGCTCTCTACACAACACCAGATGAATTGCCAGACATTTAAATAAAGCAAATATGTTAAATGTTCTAGGCCTTTTGTATACCTGATGGTATGGAACAGCACAGCTCAAGTTCTCCCAAATTACTGAATTGTAAAAACTGATACAACATTTTCTTCTAAGCCACTAAATTTGGTGAGGTTAGTTGTGCAGCAATAAATATTTGAAACAATCAGATTATTTCATACTTTCTTCTCATCTGTAGCATGCTTTTCCATTTTCTCCGTGGGCTTACATAAAGCAAATATTTTAATTACTGAGGTCCAATTCATTTTTTCTTTATAGATTGTGTTTGTTAATTAATTTTGCTTAGTCATAGGTCCAAAGACATTCTCCTTTTTTCCCCCCTAAACTTTTGGTAGTTTTATGTTTTAAATTTAAGTCTGTAATCCATTTGGGGTTAATTTTTACATAAGATATGAAGAGTTTATTTTTGCTTTTTATTTTTTAATTTTTTGGCCTAAGGGATAGCTCTTCTGAGGAGTGAACGTGGCTATGCTACAGCTTCAGTCATTTAGTCAAATACTAACCTTGGACTTCTCAGAAGCAGTTAAAGCTCCTAATCAGTTGAGATTATATATAATCTTGGTGGCCCTGCCTGAATTAGGTGGAAGCTGTTACACAGTTGGCATCTTACTGAGAGAAAGAAGAAATTCCACCCATGGAAACAGCTTTGGCTGGTGCTCATGAAGTCCTATTCTGTCTATGATTTTCCTTTCCTATCCTGACTGTGCCATGAACTTCAGAAATATTTACCTGCCCCTTCAATTACTTGCACCTGGTTCTTTTGCCCTGGTTGAACCCTAACTGATATAATGCCCAGTAACTCCAATACCATTTGTTGAAAAAGCAATCCTTCCTCCTTTGAATTGTTTAGCACTATTGTGAAAAATCAACTGGGCATATTCATGTGAGTCTATTTTATTTTACTCTATTTCACTTATGTGTCATCCCACTGTCAAATACCACACTGCCTTGATTAGTGTAGCTATATAGTAAACTTTGCACACTTTTTTTCAGACATTTTACCTTTGCTTGCTATATATCCCAAAACACATTGTTATTGTTTTGGTTTAAGTAGTTTGCTATCTTTAAAAGAGATTTAGAAAAAAATGTATTTATGCTTCTGAAAAAGTTGGAATTAATATAGACAGGTACTCATTTTTTTTTGTTCTCTAGGTGTAATATTTCTTGTTTTCCTCAGATGTGTTTAAGATTTAGGTTTTTACGTTTTTTTTTTTTTTATTACTTTGACTAGTATGTATCTCGGTGTATGTCCCATTTTGTTTTTATCAGTTGTTCCTGGAGTTCTCAAGGCTTCTTGGTCTGTAGTTTATTTTTGAAAATTAATTTTTAAAATTGTTATGAATTATCTAATCAATATTTCTTCTCTTTTGGTTTTCTCTCTTCTTGTTTTATTATTGCAATTATACATGTGTTAGACCTTTGATGTTGTTCTTAGGAACTCTGTTAAATGTTTTTTACTTTTTTTCTCTATCAGTTTTGGACTGGATAACATTATCTTCAGTTTTTTCTGATTAGAGAATTTGAACATGAGTTCATTGAAATATGTATTCATTTCTGATATTTTTAAAATTCATTTTATTTCACTTTGACTCCACTGAAATTTTCATGTTCCAGTTGAAATATGTATGTTGCATGCCATTTCCCCCGACCTTTAACATGTCATTCAATCATTTTAAGGTTTCCATCTGATAGTCATAGCATATAAGTCATCTTTGAGGCTGGTTCTGTGAATTGCTTTATCCCTGGTAATTTTTTTTTCTTAGCCTTTTGCGGTGTCTCATAATATTTGATTAAATTCTGACTATTTTGTGGGTAAGAACAAATAATTGTGATGGCTCATGTCTGTAATCCCAGCACTTTGGGAGGCCAAGGAGGGAGGATCACTTGAGCCCAGGAGTATGAGAGCAGCCTGAGCAACATGATGAAACCCTGCATTTAAAAAAAATACAAAAATTAACTGGGTGTGCTGGCACATGCCTGTGGTCCCAGCTACTTGAAAGGTTGAATTGGGAGATTCACTTGAGTGCCTTTAATTGTGATGATGCCATAGTTACCTTCCATGCATGATACATTTATTCTTATTTTATTGGAAGAATGCTATCTTGTGCTCAGAATGGTCCTTGGAATATATAGCTTAGTATACAGAATCCTTACTTTGCTTACCATATTTATTTGTTAGTCTCTTCGAAATTCCTCTGTATATGTCCTCTGTACATTTGTTACTAGGGGAATGTTAAAATCATAAAATCAAAATAACTGGCACTTATTGTGTGGCCATTTGCTAATGGTTGTTAGGGGCTTCAGGCTTTAAAATTCTCACACAGTGATTTAGGTCATAGAGACAGTAAAAATGGTACACAAATATAAAACAATGTGTAAAACTTCTAATGCTGATGTTAGTAAAATATAAAAATCAACTTCCAAAACAGAGATATAGACCAATGGAACAAAACAGAGGCCTCAGAGGCAATGCCACACATCTACAACCATCCGATCTTTGACAAACCTGACAAAAACCAGCAATGGGGAAAGGATTCCCTGTTTAATAAATGGTGTTGGGAAAACTTCCTAGCAGTGTGTAGAAAGCAGAAACTGGACCCCTTCCTGACACCTTACACTAAAATTAACTCCAGATGGATTAAAGACTTAAATATAAGACCTAACACCATAAAAATCCCAGAAGAAAACCTAGGTAAAACCATTCAGGACAAAGGCATAGGCAAGGACTTCATGACTAAAACACCAAAAGCAATGGCAACAAAAGCCAAAATAGACAAACGGGATCTAATTAAACTCCAGAGCTTCTGAACAGCAAAAGAAACAGTCATTAGAGTGAATCAGCAACCAACAGAATGGGAAAATATTTTTGCAGTCTAGCCACCTGACAAAGGGCTAATATCTAGAATCTACAAAGAACTAAAACGGATTTACAAGAAAAAAAACAAACAATCCCATCAAAAAGTAGGCAAAGGATATGAACAGACACTTTACAAAAGAAGATAAATATGAGGCTAACAAACGTGAAAAAATGTTCATCATGACTGGTCATTAGAGAAATGCAAATCAAAGCCACATTGAGATACTATCTCACGTCAGTTAGAATGGCAATCATAAAAAAAACTGGAGACAACAGATACTGGAGAGGATGTGGAGAAATAGGAACACTTTTACCCTGTTGGTGGGAGTGTAAATTAGTTCAACGATTGTGGAAGACAGTGTGGTGATTCCTCAAGGAACTAGAAATAGAAATTCCATTTGACCCAGCAATCCCATTACTGGGTATATATCCAAAGGATTATAAATCGTTCTTTTATAAAAACACATGCACATGTATGTTCATTATGGCACTGTTTACAATAGCAAAGACCTGGAACCAACCCAAATGCCCATCGATGATAGACTAGACAAGGAAAATGTGGCACATATACACCATGGAATACTATGCAGCCATAAAAAACGATGAGTTTGTGTCCTTTGTAGGGACATGGATGAACCTCGAAACCATCATTCTCAGCAAAGTGACACAAGAACACAAAATCAAACACCACATGATCTCACTAATAGGCGGGTGTTGAACAATGAGAACACATGGACACAGGGAGGGGAGCACTACACACTGGGGTCTGTGGGGGGAACTAGGGGAGGGACAGCGGGGGGTGGGAGTTGGGGAGGGATAACATGGGGAGAAATGCCAGATATAGGTGATGGGGAGGAAGGCAGCAAACCACACTGCCATGTGTGTACCTATGCAACAATCCTGCGTGTTCTTCACATATACCCTAAAATGCAATAAAATATATATTTAAAAAATCAACTTATAAATGTGAATTACTTATAAATTATAATTAAGGATGATATAATTTATAATTTACTTTGCTTGTTCTTGATGAAATATCTAGCTAAATGATTGGGGAAATTTATCATCACAAAGAGATCAGAAAATCACAAAGTTCTGAAAGAGTTGTAATGAGCCTTTGTGCTCTCCTTAATTGTGTGTTCATGCTACATATATACCTTCTAATTACTTTAATATATACCTTCTAATTACTTTATATACCTTAATATATAATATACCTTCTAATTACTTTATTCATAGCCTAGAAGGAGGCATACTAAATGTTTATACTTTACATTATCTGATGGATGCTATTGCTTCATGAAAGAAAATACTAGAGAAAAAAGAGTTTTATTAATATGAACACCACAGCTAGAAGAACATTTAAGAATCAATTTATTTTTCATGACTTAGTGTTTAAAATGCCTCTGTTAAAATTCAGGCAGAGTAGGTGTTAATTAATAATTCCTCACCTTCCACTCCCCATGCTTCTCACTGGGTTTTAGAAAACAAAACTTAGAATCCTAAACATTACATTTACATATTTATAAAATTATATCATTCAACATCTGTTATGTAACCTGCTTTCTTTTTCAATGCTT
>PVKP010018546.1:0-44097 GCA_004027715.1 Plecturocebus donacophilus | reverse complement strand
TGTCTGTGGTGCGGACACTGGGTGACTGTGGTGGGGACACTGGGATGACTGTGGTGTGGACACTGGGAGTGACTGTGGTGCAGAGAGCTGCCCTGAGGCCATCAGTATGAATACTTCCTTCTTTCTTCAAGCACACATTTGTAGCAGGCAGGACCGAGTTCCTTTCTTCCTGGAATTGCCAGCTTGAGGGAACCGTGGGTGCTCACCATGTGCCATTACCACTGGACTCGGGACAGGTAGAAAAAGGGGTAAAGGGGGCATAAGGCGCAGCCGATGATGTCCCTGACAATGATCACACACGCCACGGGCAGCAGGTATCCCACAGAATGGCTGCCAGCCCTAATCACAGGCGTCTGACCAGCTCCTCCTTCGCAGTGGCAGGAGGAAGCCAAGGCTGTCAGCCCTGGAGTTCACCGGCAAATCCACAAGTGCCGCTCGCACCCGCCCTCAGGCATCCCAGTCTCCTTGTGGCTCCTCGGGGCCCTCACGCGTGAAGTGGGGTGCTGTAGCCACTGCTCTCGGGGCCCTTCCAGAGCGAGCAGCCCGTGATCCTGCCCACTGCATAGCAGCCCAGGAGTTGGGCTCCTTCCAGGCCTCGTCTTCCCGACACCTCAGAAGTCAGCAGGGCCAGCCGGGCGCTGTTTCCCGCTCTCGGCCAGGGCTCCCCACATTTGATGAAACCTCCAGTTTTGTTCATAAGTCTAGAAAGTCTACTTGAGTATCGGAGGCAGGGTGGAGGGAGGGATTCGAAATCACCCGGAACTCTTTGTCTTAGAGCAATTTGGCTAAAGTTACTGTATCTTTTCTTTCCATCCATCCCCCACCCCCAAGCCCACAAATCCTCAGTTTCTAAAAATTGGGAGGAAACACAAAAGAACTCGTCTTTCAGTGTTTGCAATCTACATGTCAAACCTATGGAGCTCAAGAAATCGTATTAAAAATAACGATAATAAGCACAGTCGGCTTGTGATCACTATATTCTTCAGTAGAGGTCCTTAGATGCCAGGAGGCTAAATGCAGAGTAATATTTAATAAGCACTGTCTAACTTCCAAGCAGTCTTGCTTCCTAGATTTCTTTTGATTTTGATGCTAATATCTGAGTCCCTTGAGAACCGCTATGATGTTGAGGGGGTCCATGCTCAGAGCCCTTCTCAGCCTCACATGCACTGGAAGTACACAGCTGCCCAGTAGCACTACATGATGTCACCGAGGCGCCCAAAGGCCCCCATTCATTTGCCTGATTTTGGTCAATTTAACAAACTTCAAGAAGAATTACTGTGGCTTTTTCAGGGAGGCTAGACCTTTCTCAGGCATGAGGGGGAAAATGAAATGAGTTGGAAAATCATATAACAAGTTCAGGTGCAGTGGCTCAGGCCTGTAATCCCAGCACTTTGGGAGGCTGAGGCGGACAGATCACGAGGTCAGGAGTTCGAGACCAACCTGGCCAGCCTGGTGAAACCCTGTCTCTACTAAAAATACAAAAAAAGAAAAGAAAAGAAAAGAAAAATAGCCGGGCATGGTGGCGCAAGCCTGCAGTCCCAGCTACTCCGGAGGCTGAGGCAGGAGAATTGATTGAACCCGCAGAGGTTGCAGTGAGCCAAGATCATGCCACTGCACTCCAGCCTGGGCGACAGAGTGAGACTTCAACTGAATAAAGAATTATATAACAGTGCAAACTCCACACTATCCTGTGAAACACAGAAAAGCCACCATAGGAGAGATTTGCAGGCAAAATAAAACCACTAACTGCACCGTCCAGTCTTCTTTTAGGTGCCTTGTCTATATTTAATTATATTTCACTGGAGTGACCACCTGATAACATAGCAGACATAGTGTTTCCATTTTATAGATGAGGAAACTGAGGCACAGTAGATTCAGGACGATGCCTCAAGTCTTACCCAGTTGGGCGGTGGGGCTGTGATCTCAACAGGCAGGCTGGCTGGCTCCCGCAACCTCGGCTCTTCCCTAGTCTGCTCTCATTTTGCGTGGAACTAGGTCAGGGTCAGGGAACTCCTGATCATCACCCTGAGCAGAAGGAGCAAAGGGAAGACGACTCTGAGGCGCCCCACTCTGGGGCAATGTGAGTGACCCAGGCCTGTGGGCCCGGAAGGGAAAAAGGGAACACGTCCTTCCCCAACCTGAAGCGGTAGTGCTGCCGAGGCTGCGCACCTGCGCCCACTTCTCCACTCACCTGCCTTCCCTCGCCCCCCTCACCTGCACGCGGGCACTTTTACCCCTGGGGAAGCCTTGAGCCCAGCGCCGCGACCAAACCTGGGAAATTGAGCAGTGGGCATGGAATGAAATTTGGCCCGTGGAAGGTGCCTGCAGCTGGCGGTTAACACCGGCAGTAAGAGGATCAACGCCCGGGCCACTGGCTTAAAAATGGGGGTGGGAGTGCGAAGTGTGCGCGCTCCCTTTTACCCATTCACGTTAGTTAATTTGGATGATAAGGGTTCGTGTTTAATCCCTTTGTGTGCGAGTGAATATCCTGAAATCGACAGCCCCTGAGAGTGCACTCGCGGCTGGCAGAGCAACCTGGGAGGGTGCGGATCGTGTCCAATCTGGCGTGAAGCAGAAAAGAAACGTCGTGAGGAGACCGGAGGCAGGACGGAGAGGGACACCCTAGGGGTGCGTGGTGCAGACCGAGCCCTCACACCTCCCAGGCCGCCGCAGGTGGGCAGATGGCTTCCCGGAGGCCCTGCACCCCAGGTCTGGCTCTGCGCCCTGGGTCTCCCAGGTCCCACCAGCGAGAGGAGCGCCGCCTACCCACCCCTGCCAAGGTCTGATGACCCCAAGAGGGGGGTGCCGGTCCCTGCCATTGCCCTGCAAAGTAGAGAGAATTTAGACAGGGTCGGGGGCAGGCAGAAAAGAAGAAAAATCTAAGAAGCAGTCTCAGCTGTTTCCAAATGGAAAAGATTAGAGGGGTGAGAGTTGGGTGGCTCTAGAAAGGGGCATAAAACAAAAATCATTTTTATCGTTTCCATCTGCAAGAAAGCTCGCCCCCACCCACACCCCACAAGCTCGGAGCCCCCACAGTGTGGGATCTTAGGCCGCAAGTGTGAGCAAGGCCCGGCCCGGGGAAAGAGGCCTCCGGCGGCGGGGCCAGGCTGCCCGCAGAGGCGCAGGCTGCCCGGAGAGTTCCCAGGCGCCGGCCCCCCCTTCCCCTTGGGCCGGTCCAGCAAATTTCCTCCCTCGTTTCTGTCCGTGCCTTCCCTCCCTCCTCCTCCCCCCGATATTTTCGCTTTCTAAAACCATAAAAAAGAGATCAACTTCCCAAACTTCACGGGGCCCTTTTCAGTGACAAATATTGATGCCCAAAGTGTCTGCGCTCTCCCGCCCCCAAACGTTAAGAAAAGACGCCCGCGAAAGGGAGACATAAAAAGTTAACAATGCTGTGAAAATATGTTTGCAGAAAATAGACAATCGTTGGATTAAACGTATTCAAGTATGAAATAATGCCTTTTTGTGTCAAAACTTGGGCGATGGGCGGGTACAAAAGTTCCCTGTGGCAGCTACTTGCTCCCTTTGTGAGCCGTGCGCTTTGGCGTCTCCACTTGGGCGCATTACTCAGAGCCCTCTAAGCGCGATTGTTTCTCCCTTTCTAATGACATTTACCGGATCAAAACATGCTGTTAATTCGATCAGAAGGCTTCACCCTCCCTGACAAAGCCACAATAATTTCTCCTGAAGTTTGTTAAATTGACCAAAATTAGGCAAATGAATAGGGGTCTGTAGGCGCCCCCTCTCGCAGGTGACGTCGCATAATGCTCGTCTGGGCCAGCTGCATTCCCCCTTTTCTTCTCGGCGCACTCTCCTCCGTGTTGCCCCCAATCCTCCCACCCCCCTCCACACACAAACACACACACACGCCCGCCAGTCTCTCCTCCCCCACCCTCTGGCATTATTAAAATTTAGCCCAATGAAACTATTCATACTTTTCAATGGACATTTTCGTATAGGATAATAGGCTACAAATTGAGCCTCTTCCCCCCGCGAAGAGGGAGCCGGAGGGGGGGAGAAAAGAAAGCCAGCGACGTGGTCAGGGGGTCGGGGGGAGCGTCGCGTGCCAAACAGCGGCGGGAGGGGCGAGGCGAGGCGGGAGCCTCGTGTGCCAGCCGCAGCCCCACACCTGCCGGGATGTCCGGACAAATAAAGCGGTGTAAACAAAAAGGGGGGAGAAGGACGTGTCACCAAGTCGTGTGAGAAAAGCCTGGGAACAAACGGGGCGCCTCCGTCTCCAAGAGCTCTCCCTTGAACCCGGCGGAACAGCCTATTAAAGGCTTACTTAATTACTTTAATGACTCTGGACAGGCTTTAAAACGCACTCGGCGCTGGGACGGCGGGCTTGCTGGGATTTGTAAACAGGCGATCGTGTGAGACTCAGCGGTGGAACTAAAAGAGGCGACACTGTTTTGTGAGGGTCCTCGCCCCCCGGTGCCCGGGGCCGCTGCGCCCCTGCGCTCCGCGCCCGCGACTGTTGCAAGCGCTCGCTCGCCCGCCGGCCCCAGTTTACCGCCTCCTTTTCCCGCCCGGGCTGTTGCCATGCAAATGTTATTCCCGGGCCGATCACGTGTCCTTTGAAGGGCCACGTGGATTAACAAAGCTGATCTGCCCCCAGCTCGCCCCCCTCGGCTGCTAAATTTTTTTTTCTTAACTTCTTTAAAACTGGTCTTGAATGCATACATCCTCCAAACGCAGCTCCTCTAATCCTATGGAATAATTCAAGTCGTGAATACGCTTGGAGCCCTCGATGACCGCTTTATAAGGCAGCCCTCGGAGTTGGGAGGCTGCAGTCTACCTGGGACACTCGAAGAGGCACACGAGGCGGAAGAGTGGACGGGTGCCCCGCGCCGCCGCCTCTCCCGAGGGCGCGCACTGACCAGGATGTCAGACAAGCTCAAGGAACGCAAAGTGAGTCGGCTGAGCCCAAGTGGCACTTGCGCCCTGGGGGTGGAGGCGTCTGACTCACAGACCCTCTACTTGGCTGGACCGATGGCAGGGACGTGGCCACACGGGACTTTGCGTCTGGAGGAATCTCGAGTGGTTTGGGAAGGGGGTGGGATCGAGGGAGGAGAGTGCTCACCAGCGGGAAGTCAGGCCCGGAGGCTGGTGGCCACCTCCACAGAGCTCTGGGTGGGGTTGCCGGAAGGGGAGCGCGCCAGCGCTGGCGTGAGAGGGCAGAGGTCAACTGACCCGAGTGTGCCAGGCCAGGAGTCCCTTCCCAGGGCGAATCTGAGCAGTGTGCGCGGCTGGAAAGGCGGTGAGCACGCAGCTGCCGGAGTCGTGCCTTTGACCGCTTCCCGGGCAAAGCCATCCTGAACGTGCAACCCTCTGTTCGCAGAGAACCCCCGTTTCGCATAAAGTGATAGAAAAGCGGAGGAGGGACAGAATCAACCGCTGCTTGAACGAGCTGGGCAAGACGGTGCCCATGGCCCTGGCGAAGCAGGTAACGTTGGCGGCCTGGAGCCGAGGGCCACAGGCGCTGGGGGGGCCTCTGCGGCCACTCTGCGGAGACGCCGGAGCCTGCCGTCGCAGACCGCCTCACTTGCGGGCCCCTCCCCGGGGGCCTGAGCGCAGCGCGAGCCTCAGGCGGCTCTGGCGCAGATCCGCAGCCGCGCCCGCTCGCCGGTCCTCACCAGACCCACAGTGCCCAAGGCCGCAGGCGCTGGGCCGCTGAGAGGGGCCTTCCTCCTTTTGCAGAGTTCCGGGAAGCTGGAGAAGGCGGAGATCCTCGAGATGACCGTTCAGTACCTGAGAGCATTGCACTCTGCTGATTTTCCCCGGGGAAGGGAAAAAGGTGGGCGCGGGTTAGGGAATGGGACGCCTGGGCCGGGCGCCTGCGCCACCCAGAGACCCGGGGGCTGGGAGGGGAGTGACGGAGCGTTCCCGAGACTGCAGCTCCGCTCTCTCGGAGGGCAGGGTCCCCTCCAGGCCGGGCGACTGCGCCGCAGCGAGGGAGAACTGGTTTCCAGGGAGGCTGGTGCCATCGCCTCCTCCCGGGTGGGGTGGGTGGGGTCAGGCTCTCAGGGAAAGGGGGCGTTTGCGCGTGCTTTGCCAGTCTCTAAGACTGCACAGAGGGGAGGGCGGACCTCAAATGGGAACTTTTGGCCGGAAAATGTGATCGGAGGTGCCCTGCACCCGCCTTGGGCTCCCGTGGCGAAGGGGCGCTCAGGGTGTGTCCTTCCTACGGGCTTTCTTCTTCCTCCAGCAGAACTTCTAGCGGAGTTTGCCAACTACTTCCACTACGGCTACCACGAGTGCATGAAGAACCTGGTGCATTACCTCACCACGGTGGAGCGCATGGAGACCAAGGACACCAAATACGCGCGCATCCTCGCCTTCCTGCAGTCCAAGGCCCGCCTGGGCGCGGAGCCTGCCTTTCCGCCGCTAGGTTCGCTCCCGGAGCCGGATTTCTCCTATCAGCTGCACCCTGCGGGGCCCGAGTTCGCGGGCCACAGCCCGGGGGAGGCCGCTGTGTTCCCGCAGGGCTCTGGCCCCGGGCCTTTCCCCTGGCCACCAGGCGCGGCCCGCAGTCCCGCGCTCCCCTACCTGCCCAGCGCGGCGGTGCCGCTCCCGAGCCCAGCGCAGCAGCACAGCCCGTTCCTGACGCCGGTGCAGTGTCTGGACCGGCATTGCCTCAACAGGATCAGCCACGCGCACCCCAACGCCCTTAACCTGCACACGCCCCAGCACCCCCCGGTGCTCTGACGCCCACGTGCCCGCCAGGTTTCTCTGCGCTTTGGGCGCTGCTTAGGAAAAATGCTATATATATTGTACAAATATTGTGTAAATATTGTGCCCCCGAAAACCGGTTGGGGGAGGCAAAGAGCGAATGAGTCTTCTGAAGGATTTCCCCCAGTAATAAACGTTTTCTGATAAAGACCCAAAGAGAGGGATTTATTTGTTACCTTCTGCTCATCCGCAGCCCGTCCCCTCCGCGGTGCCAAGGGCGCAAGGCTGACAGGGGTCAGGGTAACAGCGCTCAGTAATTTGGGGAGGGACCCGCTGCGGAGTCTGCGGGAGGGGGACGTTCAATGGAGGTTCAGGCAGATATTCTAGGCACCGCTTAAAGGCGGGATTCGCGGCTCCCTGGGCCCGCCCCGTGCGCATCTTGAGCATTAGCCTTAGAGAAAGCAGGGAAGCGAGGAACGCTGCCCTCGGCTCTCAGGAAAACGCAGATGGAAAGACGTGCCCCAGAGTGGCAGGCGGACTGTGGCCGCTGCGACCTGCGCGCACTTCCTACCCAGAGGCAAGCGCCCCACGCACGCGGGTCTGGAACGCGGCGAAGCCCAGGCCAGCCGGGTGCGTGGCTGAGGTTACAGCCTACGCAGACCTCTAAAAATACGGGAACCACGCACAGTTCTGAGTTGCGGCTTAGAAACAACGTCAGATGACAACTGCTCAGTGCCCGAGGCTTCCGAGAAGCTGGCGTTGCCTCGTGCGCACAGATCAGGCCAGCTCCGGGGGCGCTGGGCGACTTGGCGAGAGACCGGCACCGGCCAGGTCGGGAGACGCCCCTTCGCCCCCCTCAGGGGGTTGTTCCCTCCCCCCCATCCTCCGCCATTCGCCCACTGGTGCAGGATGGAACCCTGGGCTCTCCGTTTAAGTTCTCGGGCCTGGAGAGAAAAGGCCTCCTTATCCTTTCCCTGGTGGGATTTTTTTTTTTCTTTTTTCTTTTTCTCATCTCGCTCCATCCAGAACGTGGCGAGGAAAGTTTGGAATCCAGGAGAGACTTGGCTAGTGGTCTTTCAGGGGATTGTGATGTTCAGTTTCAGCACATCTGTGCCTTGCCCACAACATAGCGATACATCGGTACGGCTAAAACGGCAAGCTAAACGCCTTTTCTCTAAGACTGAAAGGACAAACTAGGGCTCCCGGTTGTTTATGTAAGTAGGTAAAATAAACAAGGTATCCAACTGGCTACATTTGTGTTTGTGGGTATTTAAATTTTGTCTTTGAACTTTTGTTTCCCGACAAACTTTAATGCCTTTTAAATAAATAATTTGAAATTAGGTAGCACGTTTTTCTGTCTCCAGAGGCCATTTACCTACACTGTGGTGATTTGCCTTCTCTCAGATCCACTAGAGGACTGTAAATTAACTTATTCTATTTCTCTGGACAGGGTTTAAGAAAGCTGTGACCTAGACTGTTTGCTGAGGTCATGGGATGGGATGACCTGCAATTTGTAAACCATCAAACTTCATTATGCACAAACAGGCAAAAAAAAAAAAAAAAAAAAAAGAAGCCCTCATTACTGCCCATCAAGTGAAACTTCCATGTATATGTTTTGCCAAGAAAAATCTATAAACTTTAGAAAAGGTCTTGCACGTCAGAGGTTCTTGAAATAGCTATAAAATGTGAGCTCCCTCCTTTCTATCAAGTGGTAGAGCGGAGCATGGAAGTGAGAGTGAGACCAGGCGGCCCTCCCGGATAACAGATATACATTGAGCAATATGGGACAAAAACAAATTATGCAGAAATGGGGAGAATGGATGGTGCCTATTATTGGAACACATGTCTTACACCCATTTTCATCAGCGCTGGATACAGAATATGAAGAAGGCCTTTCAGAGTTTTTTCCTGTGAGCACTAAGCCAATCTGAATTCCCTTCGGCAGTGAAGCATTAAAGATATAGTGTTACCCTGGAAATATAAATTATTAATATATTCAGCATTTTTGTCACTTCTCAACTGTTAAGCAAATTAGACAAAACTTTCTTTTGCTAAGTAGATTTTCTCTTTGGGATTAGCTTTGGGAATGCACAGGGCCACCGCAGTAAAAACTGCGGTCATTTACATATAATTTTGCAAACTTCCACTGGTCCATGACAGTCTTTGTACCTCAAATGTTGGTATTCTTGATTTTTTTCCTTTCTCATTTAACTGTGGAGGATAAAACCCTGCTTTGGATTTACAATGACTTTAGGATAAAAGTCTCCCTCCCCTTTCTCTCTTTCCCCCTTTCTCTCTCACTCTTTCTCTCCATGTGTGTGTGTGTGTGTGTGTGTGTGTACGTGTGTATGTTTTGTGTCTTTTTCTGAAACCTTCACCCAAAGTCCCAATTCTCCAGGGTTGGCTAAAAGGCAAACTTGGAATAGTTTGACTTTGCAAAAGATTTAAAATGTCACTACAAAATTGAATGGATTCGGATCAGATTGTGACTTTAACGTGCTCTTCTTGCACTGTCTCTGACAGCACATGACCTTCAGCCTCCCAGCTCTAGCCCCCACTCCTGTCTCCCTCCGTCTGGGTCTCTTATGCCCAATCCTTCCACTTCCTTTAAGTAAGTTGTATAGTAATGGTTTCCCAGAGAGGCCCAAACAAACCTAGAAATAACAAAAAACCAGTGGGTTTGGCTGGAGGTAACCCATTGTGATGCTTCTGAAAGGCACAACCTCTTGTTTCTTGGGCTTCATCCTTGAGTGGGCAAGAATAAAAATAATCATCCCCATGAAATCAAAGGTTTTCTCCAGAGGCTCGAGGGACAAAGCTGATGGCTGGTGCTTGGGGTCGGTCCCCGTGGCCCAGCAGGCCTGGAACTAGTCTCTTCCAGGCACTCAGCCTCCCCTGCCGAAAGGGCAGTAATACAGAGCTCACTTGTGCTTCCAAGCATTGTTGAACAAAGCCAGCCCCGTGTGTCCGTGAGGGCCTCTCCAGTCCAGGCTGCTGGGTACCAGGAGAGGAAGGCGGAGGAGCTGCCATGGAGATGCCTGACCCACAGAGGCACAGACTTCCAGGAACCTGGCAGTGGGCGTCTGCACAGAGTAAAAATGAGAAAAGAAAGGCCACATGGGCGTGAGTAGGAGTTCGATAAATACTCAGGGAATGACTGAACAAACTGCCTAACAGTGCTGAGCTCCTGAAGTTCTGCCTCAGGTCCCCCCTAGCCTCAGTCTTCACCCTGTGTCATCAGAGACGAGCGAGTAATTGTACATCCACCCAGAAATCCATGGAGCGCTCCACACACATTTTGAGGATGATCAGAAGCGCAACGGTCTTGCCTTTACCTGGACGTTCTACCTTGTGGTCTGGCAGTAGGAAACCATGCCTGGCCTGTTTGGGTAAGGCAGTGAAGTCTCCCTGCAGGTCCAGCTCAATGAAGAACCCAACTGTAGAATCTGGTTCAGAACTAACTTGATACACACAGTTCTGCTCCTTTCACATGGAAAAGCTCCAGGTTGGGCCAAGTGAGCGTCCATCCTCCTTTCTGCTCCATTTATGATGCAGAGGATAGCTTCTGGAGTCAGACGGCCTGTGTTTGCGTTCCAGCTTTGCTGTCTACTAGCTGTGTGACTTTGAGCAAGTTGTTCAGCCTCTCAGAGTCTCTTCATCATCAAGAACACAAAGTCATCAAAAGTGCATACTCCTAGGGTTGCTATGAGGATTCGGTGGGTTGGGACATCCAAGCACTCCAGACAGTGCCTGGCCCCTAGGGGACGTTCGTGTATGTTCGCTATTATAATAAGCTATTTTAATCTACCTCTGCCTTCCAAAGAGTCAGATGCTTAGGGCCAGTTCAAACTAAAAACAAAATGCCCAGGCAAATCATGAAAAAAGCCTTTAATCCTAGGGCTTTTTAAACCCCCAAGGCTCTGGACCAGGGCAATTGTCTTCATTTAGAAGAATCGAGGGTAGGGGGGCTTCTAATTTCATCCCATGATCCGCCTTGGAGCTGTGGACCCTACTTCAAGCTCTGATTGGTGGTCAGAGCCATTCTAATAAATTTGGAATGCTATCCCTTACAATCTTTTGTATGCAGAAATCTGGCCTCAGGTTGCCACCCAACAGCTCTTGTACCCACACACTCCCTACGGTGTAATGCCTATTCACACTCCCTACGGTGTAATGCCTATTCACACACACTCCCTACGGTGTAATCCCAGCCACACACTCCCTACGGTGTAATGCCTATTCACCTACAAATCTTGTCCACTGCACATTTTTTTGGGACCATGAGGGACATAAACTAATTCAACGTTTTTTAAATATACTTTCAATAGCACCTCAATGCTCTTCTCAGTAACTCCCCCATTTTCCCTTGAAGCTTTCCACTCCACTTTTTCCTTTACTATCCTGTTCATCACCTGCTGTTCCACCCCTGGCTTCATGGTCAGCCTGAGGAGTGGACCCCAGATGCAGGCCACAGCCCGCCACAGCCCCTCAGCTCCCCGGACCCCATCCTCCAACCCACCTCCCTTTCTCGCCTGGCCTTCAGCTGTCCTTCTCCCTGGTTTTCTGGTTGCTTGGCTCCTGAGATCTGACGCCTCAGCATCCACAGCCTGGTGAGAATTGATTCATGTGCGTGTGTGTGTCTATGTGTACTTACGTGTGTGTCTGGGGTTGAGAGGGACTTTTATTTCCCACTGCTCCTGGCTCCATGTGGAGGGTTATTACTAGAGTAAGACTCAGCACCTCTCAGCATTCCTTTCCTATTCCTCAGTGATCTGATTGGAGTGTTTGGAAGCAGGACCCAGGCAGGCTCCACTCAGTCACTTTCTCTGGTGTCAGGTTGCCCACAGAAAGCAAGCAAGCATGCCCAGCTGGCTGGCTGGAAGATGTCCAGCGCCTCCTGTGCTTGTGATGGAAAAGCTTAATTCTAAAATGAAATGTTGCAAGCCCGCTATCCCTGTAAACTGATATCACATCTTCCTGTCAGTTGCAGAATAGGCATTTTTATCTCCACCTGATGCCTACATCTATATATCAAAGTGTTCTGAGAACAGTCGGAGTGAAAAATGAGTTTTGATTATTGGCTATCGTAAAAACCCAGAACCTGGGTGCTTATCTACACAGCTAGGAATGGAGATACACATACGTGCTGGTGCGCATGAGTGGTACAGGCCCAGGAGTGCCACAAACGTGTGCAGGGTGTACACCTGTGTGCACAAGGGTACACACGAAGGAAAAACTAGGGCCAGAGGAAAGAGCTCTCTGGTGAACAGTTTAGAGTGGTGGTTAGAGCTTGAGGGACGCAACTTACTTCTGGCTCATATGGGAGATAAGAAACTATCATTATGAAAGTCTGGGTACTGGTATCAAAACAGACACATAGACCAATGGGACAGAACACAGACCTCAGAAATAACACCACACATCTATAACCAACTGATCCTCGACAAAGCTGAAAAAAAAAAAGAACAAGCAATGGGGAAAGGATCTCCTATTCAATAAATGGTGCCAGGAAAACTGGTAGCCATACGCAGAAAAGAGAAGCTGGACCCCTTCCTTACACCTTGTACAAAAATTAACTCAAGGTGGATTAAAGACTTAAATGTGAAACCCAAAACCATAAAAACCCTAGAAGAACACCTAGGCAATATCATTCAAGACATAGACATGGGCAAAGACTTTGTGAAGAAAACAACAAAAGCAATGGCAACAAAAGTTAAAATTGACAAGTGGGATCTAAATAAACTAAAGAGCTTCAGCACAGCAAAAGAAACTATCATCAGAGTGAACAGGCAACCCACAGAATGGGAGAAAATTTTTGCAATCTACCCATCTGACAAAAGTCTAATTTCCAGAATTTACAAGAAACTTAAACAAATTTACAAGAAAAAAAAACAAACAACCCCATCAAAAAGTGGGCAAAGGATATGCACAGACACTTCTCCAAAGAAGACATTTATGTGGCCAACAAACATATGAAAAAAAGCTCAACATCACTGATCATTACAGAAATACAAATCAAAACCACATTGAGATACCATCTCATGCCAGTCAGAATGGCGATTATTAAAAAGTCAAAAAACAATAGATGCTGGTGAGCCTGTGGAGAAGCAGGAACGCTTTTACACTGTTGGTGGGAATGTAAATCACTTCAGCCATTGTGGGAGACAGTATGACGATTCCTCAAGGATCTAGAACCAGAAATACCATTTGACCCAGCAATTCCATTACTGGGTACAAAGGAATATAAATCATTCTACTGTAAAGACACATGTACAGGCATGTTTAATGCAGCACTATTTACAGTAGCAAAGTCATGGAAGCAACCCAAATGCCCATCAATGATAGACTGGATTAAGAAAGTGCGGTACATATATACTGTGGAATACTATGCAGTCATAAAAAGGAATGAGATCATGTCCTTTGCAGGGACATGAATGAAGCTGGAAGCCACCTCAGCAAACTAACACAGGAACAAAAAACCAAACACCGCATGCTCTCACTCGTAAGTGGGAGTTGAACTATGAGAACACACAGACACAGGGAGGGGAAAAACACACACCAGGGCCTGTTGTGGGGTGGGGAACAAGGGAAGGGAACTTAAAGGATTGGTCAGTAGGTGCAGCAAACCACCAAGTGTAGCTATGTAACAAACCTGCACGCTCTGCACATGTATCCCAGAACTTAAAGTATAATGATGATAATACGGTCTGCAAATCTGTGTGATTACACTTTTTGACCAACTCTCTCTATAGCAAGTGCAGCTAAAGCAGAACAGAAGAGTGGCAGGAGACAGTGTCACGCTGAATAGGGGCATAGGGGATGGAAGGGGCTTACTGACATGTTAGTAAACGGGGGTGGGGAATTGAAATAGGAACTCTGGGCCAGACTAGAGAGAGTGAGAGGCAAAAAGACCCCACGAGAATTGGGAACCTGAGCATTTTTGCTTCATTTATTATAACGTTTAGCTTAAAAGCAAGAGTCAATAAAAATGTATTAGTTAAAACTTTATAAATATATTGAAACTTTATCACTACACTATTTCTAGCTGACCTTCTGCAACGTTTGCAATGACACAAAAACAAAGCTTCTCTATAATTTTGTTAGTTATATCGGTACAGGTTTTTCACAATAAAACGTGTGCATTTCTACCTGCTAGTACCAGGACTTCCTTTTTAAACAGCAAGAATTTGTTTTATATCTGTCAGAATATAAATGTGTGGTTTAGGCTGGGCGCAGTGGCTCACGCCTGTAATCCTAGCACCTTGGAAGGCCAACACGGGCGGGTCACCTGAGGTCAGGAGCTTGAGACCAGCCTGGCCAACATGGTGAAAATTCATCTCTACCAAAAGTACAAAAATTAGCCGGGCGTGGTGGCACACACCTATACGCCCAGCTGCACTGGAGGCTGAGGCACGAGAATCAGTTGAACCCAGGAGGCAGAGATTGCAGGGAGCATTGATCGCACCATAGCACTCCAGCCTGGGCGACAGAGACTTCGTCTCAAAAAAAAGAAAATCGTGGTCTAGCCTTGTTGCTTTTTCTAAATACAACATAAAGTGTGGTTAGTGGAGAAAAAATTCCTATAGAGAGTAGCCAGAAATAAAACTGATGATGTTTTAGAACTGGAAGTTACACCGTGTTCCTGTACTTTTTGGGTGTATTGTACGCTATGTGCAGCCATAGCTGTAATGAGATAGGACAGTAATCTCACAAACCCTTCCTACTCTGAGTTATGCTACAGGGGTTGACGTGAATACGAATGAACCCCATCTGAACTACATCACGTCTCCATCGCAAAGACAGAGCAACATGGATACCGTCAGATTAGAACCGAACAATAGTGACTCTGGCCTTGGACCCAGGCTGATGGTAGCCCTAACTATATGCGGGGAAGGCAGGCTACAGGGGAAGGCATTTCATTGCTCTGTCATTAATTTCAGAACAAAGACATCGACTGGATAATTTCTTAGAGTACAATTAAAAATGGAAAGATAATTTCTAAAACGATGGAAACTAGGACTGTGTTGTCTGTTTCCTTGATGTGAAAAGAACATTTGTCAATGAGACAATATTTCCAAACCTTTTCATTTATATGTTGAGAAAGAGACACCAGGTAAGGTGGACCTGCTCACGGGATAAATGGCGTTTAGAAAACAGTAATTTCCAAGAAGCCTCGAATGGTTTTTCTGTGCGAAGGACAGTGCTGCAGGTAGTAACCAGGTGGTGTGGGTAAAGAGAGCATATGCTAATGCACAGCGCACCTGGGGTGACTCTCTGGCATCAGGTGCTCACTGTGATTTGCAAAAAGTTTCTTTCAAAAAAGATGTTTAATCCATTTTCCCATCTAACTGCTCGCCATACTTTGACATGGTGTGATAAGCCTCATCTTCACTAAGGAGGAAGTTGAGAGCTTAAGAACTGATCTGAATGCTTCTCAAATCCCTCGGTAGAGATTTGCAGTCAGCCTGGAGACAGAGAAGGGAACGTTATTGGACAAATAATCTTCCTCCCCACGTAAATATAAACATCAAAATATAAATGTTTCCGCCCTTTTTGTCTCCCCTCTTTCCCTTTCCCTTCTACCCCGATTCCCAGCTTTTTCTCTCTCTCTCTCTCTTTTGGGCAGGATTCAGTTACCCTGAAGGTTTCTTTTGAGGCCCTTCATCTAGGCAAACTCATCCTATGTGTTGTAAGAAAACCACACACTGGTCTCATTTCCTGATCTGTCTTCACCCCTGGGAGACTCACGTGGTCTCTCTCCCCTGATCCACCTCATCCCGAGATCAGTCTCTCTTCTGAACTCTGTGTCTTGTCACTTTTGTCACCTGTCTTGAATGCTTTCACTTCTCTCCATCCCCTCTGCCATCACCACAGGCCAGGCTGCCAATGTTCCTTTTCAGACCCCGGTCCCCGCTTTCCAACAGTTCTCCCAGCCTCCATTTTTGCTTCCTCTAATTCATTTTCAGCATAGCAGGAAGAGTGACTTTTTCCTAAAGCTCAAATCTTAAATTCCTCTGTGTAAAATTGTTCAGCGGTTTCCCATCGCTCTTAGGATAGAGTCCGAGTTCCTTGTGAGGTCTTCCCATTGAGGACCCTGCATACTGCTCGAACCCCTTTCCCGGACATTACCCCAAACCAGCATGCAGGCACACTGACTTCCTTCATTCCTCGGGTGGACGGAGCGCTCTTCCACGCCAGGCTCTTGGGAATGCTGTATTTGAGAGGCAAATAAAAGTCCAGCTACCTTTTCCCTTCAGTGACTGGTCTGCACACCCAGCCCGGCCGACTATTCTCCAGTGCAGGTTGGTCCTTATCCTCCCCAGGTGAAGGGAAATGCATAACTGTAGCAACTTCGTGCCCATTTATACAAATCTGTTTCTGGATTGGCTTCAGAAACCCTAGGTATGAAACACTGACACAAGTATGTGGAATGTATGTTCTATGTTTTCTCTGGACTTTGATTAACGCCTACAGTCAAATAATACCATTGCTTGAGGCATTAATTATCATCCCTGAGAGGCATGGTGATTAAGAACGTGATCCTGGAGCAAGACCGCTTGGGATGGAGTCCAGGCTCAGCTGTTTTCTAGTTGTGTGACCTCCAGAGCACGATTTCACAGCTCTGGGCTTCAGTCGCCACCAGGTGAGTGGGACAGTTATGCCTATCCCATTGGTGCATGGGAAGATTCAAGAAGTTAACAGAGCAGTGGCTGGATAATAATTTCAGCCCCATAACTGTTAGTGATTAGAACTGAAATCTGGCTGGGCGCCGTGGCTCACGCCTGTAATCCCAGCACTTGGGAGGCCAAGGCAGGCGGATCACCTGAGGTCAGGAGTTCAAGACCAGCCTGGCCAACACAGCAAAATCCTGTCTCTACGAAAAATACAAAAATTAGCCAGACATGGTGGCATGCACCTGTAGTCCCAGTTACTCAGGAGGCTGAGGCAGGGGAATCGCTTGAACCCGGGAGGTAGAGTTTGCAGTGACCCAAGATCGTGCCATTTTACTCCAGCTTGGGCAACAGAGTGAAACTCCATCTCTCAAAAAAAAAAAAAAAAAAAAAAAGATCTGCAATCTGTGTGACATTTCAATATGGATGAAAACCATATCCTTTGAAATGGGTAACCTACTTACAATATTGAATTTTTTTAAAACTCACTTATGTTGTCAATTAACTGACCTTTTTGTCCTTGAAGAGGTTTTAATTTTAGCATGTCCATCTTTTTTCTTTTTTTGTTTTGTTTCCCCATTTCCCTCTCTGCATCAGGGAAGACACTAAGAATGGAAGAAGGGAGCCTGCGTGGCAGTGTGTGCCTGCAATCCCCTCTGTTTGGGAGGTCAAGGCGGGAGGATCACATGAGCCCAGGAGTTCTCGACCAGTTTCGGCAAGGTACAGAGGCTCCATCTCTCAAAATTTTTAAGAAGAAAGGAAGACAAAGATCTTTTTAGTGCTGGTACTACAGACTTGAGCCACCGCGCGGCCCAGAGATCTCTTTCAGAACTTGCTGAGTATCGGGTACAAAGACAGCTCCAGAAGACCCGGGTGTGGAGAGTGCAGAGCAGACACTGGGGCGGAACAGGGCAGAGGGTTTGTATTAAAGCTGCATTTACCAACAAACACACTGTCTGGAGTGGCCTTCGTGGAGCTGGTGGAAATCAGGAGGGGGCCAACGCGCCCGAAAGAGCCTCTTTGACGCCTCCCCTGGCCTGGTTGGTGGATGCTTTCACAAGCAGTCACTCCATTTCTCCCCGCAGTAACCTCCGAGGTGTATATTATTACACACACCTGCAGCTGAGGGCCAGTACAGTTTGTCCAAAGTCACATCACTCTTTCATGGCAGCACCAGGACTGCAACTGCAAACGACACGCCTGCCTCCCAGCCCACAGCGGCTGCCACAATCAGCAACTTCACACTCTCTCAGAATAGTGAGATCTGAAGCCAAGTGTAGAAAGCTCTTCTCTCCTGGTGTAAAGTTGTAGGTTGCAGTCCTCCTCGACTTCCAAATTGAGCAGTTGAGTGTCCCAATGTATAGTCTTTAAAATTCAGCTTTTAAAAAAAATCACATCCCTTTTCATTAACTTTTTTTTTTTTTTTTTTTTTTAGAGATAGGAATGCGCAGTGATGTAACCATAGCTCACTGCAGCCTTCACCTCTGGGGCTTAAGTGATCCTCCCACCTCAGCCTCCCAAATAGCTGGGACTCCGGGAACATGCCACCATGCCTGGCCAATTTTTTCAGTTTTGTAGAGATGGAGTCTTGCTCTGTGACCCAGGCTGGCCTCAAACTCCTGCCTTGGCTTCCCAAAGTGCTGGGAAGACAGGCATGAGCTACCACACTCAGCCAGTATCCCTTTTTAAATTATTTACCAAACCAATGCATGCTCACATAGAAAGGATAAAGCAGACCAAACCCCTGTCCCACTATATAAGTTATATATATAACTGTCCCACAGTTATAAGCACTGTTAGCTTTTTTGATATGCCTCCTGACAGTCTTTTCATACATACACTCATTTTAAAATACATTTTAAATAGCTATTACACTTATATGGGACAAAATGTTACATATACAAAAGCGCATATGGTGACACATACATCTTCCTCTCGTGTCTGTCCCCAGCCATCCAGTGCCCATCTAGGAAGCAGTCACAGGACCAGTTTTTTGTGTATCCTTTAAAAGATAGTCCACACAGACACATAAACCGAGTCATTTTTAAATTCTTGTTTTTTGACAACAGTATAATTCTTTTATGAATAAATACACACATCGAGCTTTTCTTCTCCCCTAGATCTGACTCGCCTCTGTCTTCCGTAGCATCTCACGGCTTTCCCGGCATCTCACACTCGGATTCGTTCAGGATGTTGCACTGGCCAGGCAAAATCACCTTGAGATGGGCCTTGCTGGTCAACCCAGCGTGAGAGGAATCGAGCTGGTGAAGGCTTTCCCCATCAACATCCCACCTGAGACGGACAAGGAATCTGAAACCACACGATGCTGTGTCTGTCCCCAGCAGGGCCGCAGGCGTACCAGGGTGTGAGGTGTTGGATCACAGCTCTGTGCGCGACACCTTCCAGGAAGCCAAGTCTTTCTACGTGGTAAGGGTCACGGGCCCGTTCCCCTCCCTGACAAGGCTGTCGTCCAGAACACCTGCAGTTGTCTGAACTTGCCGAGGCTCTGCCCTGCCTTTGCAGAGACTCCTCTTCGTCGAGAGCCATCCCACCACCACCCCAGATTCTCACCTCCCTTCTTTACCTGGCGGACTCCAGCTTCCTCTTTAGGGTGTAGCCTCCAGCTCTTTTGGAAAGGTTGAGGGTGTAGCTTTAGCCTTTAGGGTGCAGCTCCATCTGCTCACTTCCTGATTCCATGAGGCACTGCTGTGTGTTTCTCTCTACAATCTGTGCACAACCCCTGCCATTCATCTCACAGATGCCTGTTAAGTGCCTGCACGTGCCAGGACGGCGAGAACTGGAAGCAAGGCAAGCAGGGTCCTGATCGCAGTTAGAGGCTACTGAGGAAGGCATTAGATGCAGTAAGTTCTTGTTAAAGTGTGAAAAGTCCTCCAGAGGAACTGTGGGGCATGCGTGGAGGGGATCCAGCTCAGGAGCTCTCAACTCGTCCAGGTGAGGCAGAGAAAGTGGCATTTCAACTGACACCAGAAGGAAAAGAAGGAATTAACCAGGTGAAATGAGAAAGAAAAGGAAGAAAGAGGCTTCAGGCAGACAGAATGTCTTTGTGAGGGCTCAGAGGCAGGCAAGAGGCCCTTCTGAGGAGCTGGTGGTTGTCTACTATGGCCTGTGAGTTGTTGGAAGACTTGATTGTCTTTTTTTTTTTTTTTAAGACGTGCTTTCACCATGTTGGTCAGGCTGGTCTTGAACTCCTGACCTCAGGTGATCTGCCTGCCTCGGCCTCTCAAAGTGCTGAGATTACAGGCGTGAGCCACCGCGCCCGGCCTTGATTGCCTTTCCATCACTCTGATTTCCACGTAGAGAAAGAACTAGAGCGGACCAAGACCAGAGACAGGGACCGGTATTTGTAGCATTTACGTGGAATTCCTCTAGAAAGAATTGAAGCTCGATATCCATTTATTGGGGTTTCATCATTCTGCACAATTTTTCTGGTTGACTCATCTCTGAGCTTTTTAATAGGGCACTAGGTCACACTCATCTTTTCAGCCCCAGAACCAAGCACAGAGTCTGGCAGAGTATGGGCTCAAGAACTGTCTATAAAAGACCAATGTAGCAATTCCTTATGGTAGCTTAAGCTCTAATATGAGGCTCTTTTCTGTTAAACTGAGTAGAGCAAGAATGCAGCACAAAATGGAGTCTCTGACTATTTCTGATAAAATGTACATTTAGGGCCACGCATGGTGGTTCATGCCTGTGATCCCAGCACTTTGGGAGGCCAAAGTAGGAGGATTGCTTGAGTCCAGGAGTTTGAGACCAGCCTGGGCAACATAGCAAGACTCTATCCCAAAAAAAGAAATGTGTGTGTGTGTGTGTGTGTGTGTGTGTGTGTGTGTGTGTATAAATCAATAGCATCTTTATTACACAAATGCAAATTTCTAAACTTGAAAACAAAGGACAAGTATTTTCCATAGTAGTGGGAGCAACCCAAAGATCCACCCACGGCTGACTGGTTTCTGGCAGCCACTGAAATTGATCCTGATGAAGAGTGTGCTTGACAGGAAAATGATAACAATGACTTCAATAATAAAAATTAGACATGTATAAGAACAGGGTCCAGGATGGTGGCTCACGCCTGGAATCCCAGCACTTGGAAAGGCTAAGGCGGGCAGATCACTTGAGGTCAGGAGTTCGAGACCGGCCTGGCCATCATGGTGAAACCCCATCTCTACTAAAAATACAAAAATTAGCCAGGCGCTAATTTTTGGTGGTGGGCGCCTGTAATCCCAGCTACACAGGAAGCTTAGGCAGGAGATTCATTAGATTCCAAAGGCAAAGGTTGCAGTGAGCTGAGATCATGCCACTGTACTCCAGCCTGGGTGGCAGAGGGACACTGTCTCAAAAAAAAAAAAAAAAAAAAAGAACAGGCCAGGGATGGTGGATCATATCTGTAATCCCAACACTTTGGGAGGTTGATGTAGGAGGATCACTTGAAGACAGGAGTTCAAGACCAGCCTGGGCAACATAGCAAGATCCTGTCTCTATTTTAAATGAATAAATTAATTAATAAAATAAAATAGAACAAAGTAGACCTGATGTAAACACGGCTAAATTGCACTGCTAAGTTATGGGGACAGGATTTTGAGTGTTAGAGAAAAAACATGATTTAGTTCTTATGATGCCTCATAAGAACTAAACACTTAAAAAATCTTTTTATTATAAAATAAAGCAAAGATATAGAAAACCATGCAAAGCAAATAGCGTCTTAATGACTGATTTTAAGGTGAACAGCCTTGTAACCACCACCCAGGTCCAGACAGAACTTAGCCTGCCCCTGTGGCCTCGCCCCAAGCACAACCTCTTTCTCCCCAACTAGGTTACCAGCATCCTGACTTTTATAGGAATCATTGCCACGGACATTTTTAAAACAGTTTTCACGGCCAAATGCACCCCTGAACAGTCCAGTTTTCGTCTCGCTCACTTGAAAACATTTGACGTGTCTTCAGATCTCTTCTAACCCGCACGTTCTGCTTCCATGTTCGTCCCTTCCTTACAATCGATCTGTCGGATCAATAGATTAGCTGCTTGGCCTGGACAGTCACAGAGGGAGGATGTTGCTGGCGGTGCAGCTGTCGTGAACTCCCATGTTGGCTCTTCTGTTCCTGCAGCTGGATCCAGAGGCTAAATCAGACTCAGGTTTGATCAGTTCAGCTAAACTAAGTGCTTCGTTTCTAAACAACTGGAATGAAGTATTACTAAGTCTTCATTTCACTTCGGCCCCTTCGGCGTGGTTCCCAGCCCCCGCCTGTCTGCCCACCCACTGCGTCCCTGTTCCATCCTGTCCTGGGGTGCCAGTCACGGACATGCGCTCCGTGACCCCCCAAGCCCCCATTGGCTCCAAAAGCTCGCAACGCTGATCGGTTCCTCTGACTTGGACAGGAGTGATTACCTTAACTCACTTCCTTAGGCAGAAGCTCACTGGCTTATGGAGTTTGGAGTTTCCCATCTAGTCTCTTCATGGACACTTTACCTACGAAGTGAATAGAGCATGATTCTCTTTTTCACTCAGATACCCCAGCCTCTTCCCCATTTGTTTCTCAAATACAACTTTCACGTTGAAGAAAAAAAACTGACTTGAAAGTTTAAAACTGCTCCAGTGACCTCATTTACAATTCTGACATGCAGGTTGAGATCACTTTTTTTTTTTTTTTTTTTTTTTGAGACAGAGTCTCACTCTGTTGCCAGGCGCCAGGCTGGAGTGCAGTGGCGCGATCTCGGCTCACTGCAATCTCCACTTCCCAGGTTCAAGCAATTCTCCTGCCTCAGCCTCCTGAGTAGCTGGGACCACAGGTGCGCGCCACCTCGCCTGGTTAATTTTTGTATTTTTTAGTAGAGACGGGGTTTCACTATGGTCTCGATCTCTTAACCTCATGATCCGCCTGCCTTGGCCTCCCAAAGTGCTGGGATTACAGGCTTGAACCACTGCGCCCGGCCGAGATCACCTTTTAACTTCTGAATGTACTTTTGGCTCGGGGACATTGAAAACATCACAGTCCTTACCCATTACTGTCATTGTCGAACCCTGTGATCCAGTTGATCAGAAATGAAGTTTGATCAGGTTAGTGGATAGCTTTGAACTGCTATCCTACAGTAGGTGGAAACCTACCGCTTTCTTCCCCTTAAAATCACTTACCATAATTATTTTGAAATGTCTCAAAATATGCATAATGTAAAAGTTACCAGCTTAATCACTTATAAGTGAACTGTTCTGTGGCGTTACACTGCTGTGCAACTGAAACAGACCCAATAGTCCCATAGACAGGTTTTTTTTCTTGTTGTTTTGCTTAGTTGATTTTGTTTTTGATAAACATAGAAATAGATCTTGGCGGTCTTAAAGCTTAAAACTTACATTTGTTTCACCTGAGTTTCTTCCTCAGGAAAGGACTCCCAGGTCTCTCAAAAAGTATCAAAGAACTGAAACTCACCAGATCACCACATCCAGACAATAAGACCCAGGCCCCTCATTCACCATGACTGCTCCTTTACCCCTTCCAAGTTCCTGTTTTCCTGGACATGGTTACATTTCTTCCCTGCCATATAAAGCCCTAGTTTCAGTTGATCAGGGAGATGGATTTCAGACTGAGCTCCCATCTCCTCAGCAGCAGCACCCAATTAAAGCTTCTTCCTGGCAATACTTGTTGTCTCAGTGGTTGGCTTTCTGCATGGCAAGCAGCAGGACCTAGACCAACCCCCCAGCATTTGGTAACAAAACCATCACCTCCATACATATCCAGAACTTTTTCGACTTCCCTAACTGAAATTGTAGCCATTAAACACTAACTCCCTGTACCGCCTTAGCCCAACCCTCTGGTAACCACCATTCAACTTCCTGTCTCTATGGATGCAACTACTCTAGGAAGCTCATGTAAGAGGAAGCAAATGATAGTTGTTCATGTGAATTGGGTACAGTGGCTCATGCCTATAATCCCAGCCCCTTGGGAGGCCAAGGCAGGTGGATTGCTTGAGATCAGGCGTTCAAGACCAACCTGGCCAACACGGCAAAATCCCATCTCTGCAAAAAATACAAATTACCTGGATGTGATGGCGTGTGCCTGTGGTCCCAGCTATTTGGGAGGTTGAGGTGAGAGGACTGCTTGAGCCTGGGAGGTGGAGGTTGCAGTGAGCCAAGATCATGCCACTGCACTCCAGCCTGGGCAACAAAGTGAGACTCTGTCTCAAAAAAAAAAAAAAAAAAAAGTTGCTCATTTGTAACTGGCTTATTTCATTTAGTGTAATTTCTTTAATATCATCCAGGTTGTGGTATGTATCATAATTTCCTTCCTTTTCAAGGCTGAATAATATTCCATTGCTTTTATATATCACATTTTGTTTATCCATTTATCCATTGATGGACACTTAGGAGGCTTCCATCTTTTCACTATTGTGAATAATGTTATAAACATGGATATACAAATGTCTGTTTGAATTTCTGCTTTTAATTCTTTTTTGTTTAGACCCAGAAGTGGGATTGCTGAATCATATAATAATTCTATGTTTAATTTTTTGATGAAGCCCCATACTGTTTCCCACAATGGCTGCATCATTTTATATTCCCACCAGCAATGCAAAGGGCTCCAGTTTCTCCATATCCTCACCAACACTTGTTATTTTCTGTTTTTGTTTTTTGTTGTTGTTGTTGTTTAAAATAATAGCTATCCTAGTGGGTATGAAGTAGCATCTCATTGTAGTTTTGACTTGTAGTTTTCTGATACAAATCAAATGTTCCATTAATGTTAAGCATCTTTTCATGTGCTTATAGGTCATTGGATTATTTTTGGAGAAATGTCTCTTCAAGTTAATTGTCTATGCTTTTTTGTTGTTGGGTTGTAAGAGTTCTTCGTATATTCTAAACATTAGCTCTTTAACAGATATATGATTTGCAAATATTGTCTTCCTTCCATGGGTTGGTTTTTCACTCTGTTGAGAGTGTACTTTGATGCATAGAAGTTTTTAATCTTGGTGAAGTTCAGTTTATCTATTTTTTTCTTCTATTGCTTGTTCTTTTGGTGTCATATCCAAAAGCAACTCATAATTTTAAGTTATATATTTATTTGAATGCTGTATTACATAAATGCCTGCCTTCATAGAAAGTAAGATATACAAAGACTGAAATCTCTGTTTTGGTCACCATCATATCCCCACCACCTTCCCGTGGTTGGTGACTAGTAAGTGTTCCATTATATATATTTGTAATTTAATAAATGCATATCTTCTGATGTTTTTAATTTGTGATGTTAAATGATACCTGATAACTTATATACTTATACGGGAAAATGTTGATTAATAAAGGTGATTTCTGGCCGGGCGCGGTGGCTCACGCCTATAATCCCAGCACTTTGGGAGGCCGAGGCGCGTGGATCACGAGGTCAAGAGATTGAGACCATGCTGGTCAACATGGTGAAACCCCGTCTCTACCGAAAATACAAAAAAATGAGCTGGGCATGGTGGTGGGCGCCTGTAGTCCCAGCTACTCGGGAGGCTGAGGCAGAAGAATTGCTTGAACCCAGGAGGCGGAGGTTGCCGTGAGCCGAGATTGCACCACTGCACTCCAGCCTGGGCAACAACAGGGAAAATTCTGTCTCAAAAAATAATAATGATAATAAAGGTGATTTCCTTCTGATATTTAATTCTCACTGAAAATTCACTCTAAGTTAATTTAAATCAAGCTACATATAAAGTTTCAAGAAGTGGTGGGGAAAAAATTAAACACAGCGGAAACTATATCAATAGCATATTTTTAAATCATATTAGTTTTTTCCCAAATCTTTACCGACTAAAAAATGAAATGACTAAAAACACGTCTTCCAAGTTTTAATCATTTTACTTCAGATCTGATGTAACTTCATAATGTTTCTTCATTCTTCGTTGGCAGGTGTTCAAACGTGGTATAGACCCACTTCTTAGATCAAATGAGGGGGACAGTTCCGGTGCCCTAGGTTGAGTGATAGCCCACATCAAATGCTGACTCTTCCTTTCCTCTGTGATTTCGTAAACCTTCAGGAGAAAGCTGACAGACATTAATCTGTCTCGTCGATCAAACCCACAAGGGATTCTCTTTCTTCTGTGCTTCTGGGAATTAAAATAGAAGGGACTTGTATTGTCAGCTGCAAAACAGCAGGGGGAGCTCATGAGGTTTTTAAGGCAGCTATTACTCGCCACCCCACCCCTCCAAAAACACTGCGTTAGGTGTACGCTTAACAGAACCAAGGAGAAATTCAAAGGGAAAAGCAAGTGTTAGCGCGCGCGTGCACACACACACACACACACACACACACACAGACACACACACGCGAGCGCAACCGCCTTCTAATGAGAGGTGGACATGAACACGATCCATTTTATAATAAAGGACTAACAATTAATCCAGACCTCTGAAGCCACCTCTCAGACGATCCTTCCTACCCTAACAGTCCAGTGTACCCCTGGGTGCCCACCCCTGGGTCCCCATCACTGCTGCTGATTCTTCACCATCTTTCTCATGTATCCAAACTAAGTTGTTAGACAGCTGGCTTAAAACTACAGTGCTTAAGTTTTCTCAACGTGTTTTTAAAACATTCAGTGAAATTGTTTTGGAGAACAACTTAAATAGGATTTTATAAATTAGGTTATAAACCACAGAGTAGTTTTTAAAAATATATGAAATATAGACCTTTGTCACTAAGGAGAAAGAATGAAAGTTCCAGGGTCTGTATCTTGAGTTTTAGGGACAGGATAAGAAATCACTCTCTGTGAGCAGAGTGGCCTGAGAGGAACAGAAGAGTATTTCTTGTTGGGGAGAAATCACAAGTGACACTGGTACTGCTTGCCTTGCTGTCCTTTGAACCTTAACCTAAGACACAGGAATCAATGGTTAGCATTAATGAGTCATCAACAGCTCTCATTCTGAGATCTAACAGAAAGCCAAGCTGTGAAGCCGTGGATAACCACACACAGGGACTCGGGCTGCTGACGAGGCTTGCCAGGGGTAGGATGGGATGTGAAATCTTACCTTTGCCTCTCCTCTATCTATGAGTATGCCTGAATCACAGATGAGCATCTTAGAACACATCTTGAAATAGTTGTCACCTCTCCTAGAGGGGCTCATTTTTGGCATTGAGAAAACAGATTTTGGTGAGTGGCCACAATGCCTTACAAACTGCCTGAAGTTCAGTGTCTTGTCTTAGTTTGTGATCAGTGTCTCCCAAAGAATACAGCTCTCTCCTCATGTCATTTTGGGATGAATATCAAAACTTCAAAGTATTGTGAGTCCTAATTGTAATGGACAATGAGAGACAGAATTATGAAAGGAACCAGCATAAATATGTGACTGTGTAGAAATACGCTACTAGCTCTGTTTTATGCCATTGACTTTTCTTTGGACACTTTAATTCAGGTTTCATAAGAGGAATCTCAGAACTAGATTCCAATTTGTATGTGTTGCATAAAACATTTAAATGATCAGAAACTCCAAATTATAGTGATCTTGAAGAATTTAGAACAACCCAATAAGTCAACATAGCTGTAGGATGATTTCATATCAATATACTGGGCCAAAAATTAAATATTATGTGTTCCTTTTTCTGTAATATTGACCCAACTAAGTGTTACAATGAGTTAGTAGAGCTAAGTCATGCCAACTTGCTGGGAATTGATTTCCTCTTCAATAAAATGAGGGGTTTAAATTAGATGAGTCTTAGTTTTCTCCCAAGAGCTAACACTTATAACTCTGGCCGGGTGCAATGGCTTAAGTCTGTAATTCCAGCACTTTGGGAGGCAGAGACGGGCAGATTACTTGAACCCAGGAGTTCAAGACCAGCCTGGGCACCATGGCTAAACCCCATCTCTACAAAAACCGCAGAACTTAGCTGGGTATGGTAGCTTGCACCTGTAGTCCCAGCTACTTGGGGGGCTGAGGCAGAAGCGTCACTTGTGCCCAGGAGGTCGAGGCTGCCGTGAGCTCTGCTGGCCCCACTGCACTCCAGCCTGGGCGACAGAGTGAGACTTGTCTCAAAAAAAAGAAAAAGAAAAAAGAACTCTAGCAACACGAGCATCCACCCCCAGCAGTTCTATTAAACTACATGAAACATAAAGGATCTACATGCTTAAAGGGGCCTAGAATTTACCTAATTTTAGAACTAGATGGCTCATACCAGTATATAGCTAAGTTCTTCAAAGAAAATATGGTAGTGAAGGGAGAGCTGATGGAATCTGAAATGTCCCTTGGTGACAGAAACTCACTTGACAGCAACATAAACAAAGACTTAATAAAACAAGCAGTAAATTCACAGGAAGGAATGGTAGCCCTAAGATTGCTAAGTCTAATAAGTCCCACGCTTACTGCTGGATGGCTATCTCCTCCTAGCACGTAGGTCAGTAACATAAACAGTATCTGACAAAGATGGCTTCTGTTAGGCTCGTCTCATGTGCTAGAAGTCCTCGTTATGGACCATACCAACCACCAGCTGAAGAACAAACCCGATGGTAATCCTAGCTGTTCACTCCTGTGCTGCCGGCTACTCCCACACACAGGGAAAAGGGCTGTGCAGAATGATCCTCCAGTGCTGCTCACTTGTCACTATGGAATGAGGTTCAGAAAGGGCCTCGCAAGTTCAAAGTTGTCGGCCTCTGGAAGAACACAGGGGTCTTTCCCTACTTACTCTCTCCCTTTGGGAGGCATGGATCAGGACACTGCCTTTCACTCTGGCCCCCAAGGGCAAGGCATTTTATCATTCACTTAAGAATGGATGAAATATTTATTCTGCTGAGTTAAAAGGTCTTGAAGTAAGTTATATCTAACTGGGTGTTCACTGACGATGACAAATGTTGAGATGTTGGGTATGCTAAGAAATGATGTGACCAATTGGAATACCCTAACCCTTTAGACCACCCATTTTCAAGAGATTCTGACGGACACGTGGACAAGATGATGAAACACAGCATGTGAACACTTCCAAAAAGCGGAAGATTCAACCCTAACTACCAATGCAGAGCTTGTGCAAGCTAAACTGGAATGATGGAATCTCCTTTCACCAAGTTTGGGCAGTTGAACAGCGAAACCAAAGCAGGTCAGGGGAACAGTTCAGCCTGTTATCCCAGAGCTCAGTCCCAGGCCTCAGGTCTATTCCAATGTAAGAGGCCAAAGCACGTGGGGCCATTTCTGAAGAACCAGAGAAAGGTGGGAACAGGACTGAAGAACCAGGAAAGAGGCTGGACTGCAGAATTGCCATGCATGATTGTGCACGCTGGCACCACACCAGTGAACCGGACTAAGGGATACGTGTGGCTGGATGCTACTGCTTATTAGGAGATGCATGTTTCTCCACAGGTGTTTACTGATATAATAATAGCTTTACAGAATGTCAAAGTCAAGGTAGTCATCTCCTAAAAGCTCATTAGATATCCATTTGTTAGTCAGCTGACGCCTGATTGTTTTCTTACTGATTCTTGCCTTCTGGCTGAGGAAGCGACCAGGAGGTTAAGAGTAGACCTCACTGATTGGCACATGATCCATCTAGTGATCTGCTAGAATGGGAATCTGAAGAACCTTAGCATACTTTTCACAAATGCTACATACACTTATTTTTGCCTCTAGTAAAGGATGTTTTTATTTAACAACATTTCTTGTCACTAATCTTATTTATTTGTTACTTTATCATGACTCATCATTACTTAAATATATGAGCAATGAGAATATGTAGAAGGTACATACAAGTGCAAAGAAAAAAAAATCTCCAAATTTTATCAAAATCAACAGTTAACCTTTCCATGTACCATGTTCACTCTGCTCTACCTCTGTGTGCACACGTGTGTGCGTGAATGTATCATATGTTTACAAAATTGGGGTTGTATTTTCATCCTAGAACACCAATTATGGAGACAAGGAGAATGAAAATAAAGGTTCCTTAAGAATGACAGTGATCTTGGGAGTGATTCTGGGGAGACATAAAAGGGTGTGTGACCAGACAGGAGGCAAAGCGGCTTCAGCTGCATCTGTCAAGTTTGATTTCTTAGAAAGAAAAGAGCTAAAGCAAATTTGGCAAAATGCTGTCGTCACTGAATCTAGGTAGTAGGTGAATGAGCACCTGCTGTATCATGCTGCATATTTTCCTGTTCATTTGAAATATTTTATAACTTCCAAAAGAAGGAAAGGCTAGGGTTGCAGTTCTGCCAGCACGCGCTGCCTTCACAGCAGTGTCACCATTTCTGGGCTCTGTTTGCTGCAGTCTCCCTGGGAGCACACAGGCTTCTGCTTTTTCACAGATTTCTCTTCACAAAGCTCAAGCACATCCAGCAGAGATTTCTCATCACAAAGACTGGGTAACCCTCTCCTGAAAAGAAAGGGAGAATCATTTCAACAACTCTTCTTCCTTCCTTAGTAATATGAAACGTTGATTGTCCTGAGTCCAGACCCTCGCAGGGCACCCCGCATAACTGTGGAAGAAGAGTAAGCATTGGACACAAAATGCTAAGACAAGGGCTTGAAGTTGCATTTTCTCTTTCCGTTACTATCCCAAGATGATCAGTCTTTTGAAGGTTGCAAGATTTTTTTTTAACGGTTCAGAGATGACGAGTGTAAATCCATGCCTTCTGCTGCCTGATGTCTGAAGGGCTTGTTTGAGCTGGAACGTCCTCGACACTGGAAATACCACTGTGGTCAGAGCTCACCTCCCCATGTATCACACCCAATGTGCCCTTCCTGAGCGTCCTGAGCTGAGGTGCTCATTAACAAGAGTATCTTGACTAGGGTCAAGACTAGTTACCTTTTTCAAATTCTGATGATGGCACCAAATTCTTGGAGGGCTTTGGCAACTCAGCCTAGGGAATTTGTCCTTCTGGAAAATTGCTGAAATATACCAAAATACATAAAAAATCCATTCTTAAAATTTCATCACATAAAAGGATGTCCACAATGAGATTTTAAAACTTGTTAGTGTAGTAGATTTCCATGTGGGCAGTGGAGCCTACTTTTCCAAACTTTCATGTGGTACCACAATTTTCATGAACATCTTCCTTAGGTACTCGAGAGATTCACTGCTTCTGGAAAGTAACAGTTGCAAGACTCCATGTAATATAGCAGGGTTTTATTTGATGGTCCAGAAGAAAAAAGGAAAAAAATTACAAAGAAAATCTTCTTGAAATTCCAAAAGACTTGACAGTCAGCAATGGAACACTCTCTCAGAACTGTTGAAGGTTACTGAACAGCTGGCCTAAACAGTCTTTGTGATTTTTTTCAATCAAAACAGAAGGGAGGAATTTGGTCCCCATTAAATTAAGTCTATTTATTGAGCCAACACAAAGTGTCACTTCTTTTCCCACTCAAGGAAAAGCTGACCTTCTAGTACAGAGGAGAATGGCCAGTGAGTGAGCAGGGATGATATGGTGTGAGGTAGCCTCCACGGGATAAGGTGAGGCCCAGCCCCAACCTGGAGAGCACAGAGACTGGAGAATTAGAAATCGTTCCCAACCCTGGACCCACAGCCTCAAGTGAGTGTACAGCCTGAGAATGAGGGACAGACAGCAACCTCCCAGCCAGCATTTTTTTTTTTTTTTTTTGAGATGGAGTCTTGCTCTGTCGTCCAGGCTGGAGTGCAATGGCATGATCTCAGCTCACTGCGACCTCCACCTCCCAGGTTCAAGCGATTCTCCTGCCTCAGCCTCCTGAGTAGCTGAGACTACAGGCCCCCATCACTGTGCCCAGCTAATTTTTGTATTTTTAGTAGAGACAGGGTTTCACCATGTCGGCCAGGCTGATCTTGAACTCCTGACCTCGTGATCCATCCGCCTTGGCCTCCCAGAGTGCTGGGATTACAGGAGTGAGCCACTGACCCCAGCCCCAGCCAGCTTTTAAAAAGAAAAAAAAGCAACCCTCCTCCACTCCTCTCCAGCATCTTTTGAGAAGACCAGGAAAAAACAGCCTCGGGCACGGAGTATGGGTGGGCAGGTGCGGGGCCTGGTGCCGTCACTGACGGGTGGCCCAGCAGGGTTAAAGGGGAGGTGGCCCAGCTCCTCCAGGACCCGGGAGACCTGACACAGGCACACCCAAGTGCACCGGATAAAGGGGCTACGAAAACACAGTAGCCCCTAATGAGTTATTTTTGCGCTTGGATGAGCGAAGGGCTGCTTCAGGAGGCTAGACGAAAACCTGCCCCGCTTTTGTGTGGACAAACCGCAGGCACTTTCCACCCTTTTCTTGGTAGGGGGTTCTAAAAAGAAGGCCTTTTGGAGTCTTCACGAGAGATGTGGATTTTAAGGGCGACCTTGGGTCATACAGAACGAATCAAGCGAAAACAGTAAGAAAATGAGCCTGACAGTCAGCAAGTATCTGAGGACTTTATCAAAAAGAATTAGAAATGGACAAATTCACTGGGCGCTGCGAAGGATCAAATCTGCAAGGTGGCATTGTGTGGCTGGGATTAGATTATTTATTCATTGTTAATTTATTTATTTATGTATGTGCAAATGACCTTGCTGCTGCAGATGCTAAAGGGCCTCTGAAAAGGCCGGGATTTTTAGATCCAGGCCTAGAATATTGGTCCATTTAACTCATTCTTTCCTTAAGGCGATCAGCACTGACTTTTATCTAAGGAGATAGAGGAGGAAAAACCATGTGTTCAGGGAACGATGCAGGACTCAAGCAGCTCTAAGGACCCAAGTATTTCAGCTTCATTCAAGATTCTGGGGAAGACTCCATGCAGTTTCATGTCCAACAAATTAGCAAATGAATGCTTATGTCAATATGTGAAAAATCCCTGGTTAGTTTAAACAGATAAAAAAGCCTCTGGGGAAACCCCAGAAAATGCACGTTCTTTTTCTTTCTCTTTTCAGTCAATATAATTTAATTTTTAAAAGAAGGCACAGCACTTGCAGAGTTCTATGAAAACCCACAAAAGTTACACAAAATAAAAAGGTCTAATGGATCCTTGATCTTGTACGTGCTTAAAATAGTCTCAATGTGACTCACTGGAAGAAATAAGTAGATTGAATCAGCCATTCTCCGTATCCTGTTCACTATTCAATAGCGTCCTGCCCAAATTGAAAAGCAGAGAAGGCATCTTCACCTCTTATACACGCCTAAGGAGTGAAAAACAAATAATTACTCTGTATGTATGACAACATAGTTTGTAGAGGGAACCTGAGGGTGAAATCAATAATGATCTTATTTTCTCTAGGTTTAGGCAAATAATGGTGAACAAAAATGGTCGTCCTATGTTCCTGCTGACCCAGCACAGTGGGGACGCTGTGTAGGACATGACCTTTGGGGGAAGAGAACACAAGAACTCAGCGTGGGGGATTCAGACAAGAAGTCACACGTATTGAAGCCAGGAAATTCTTCCTGAGGAGAAAGACCCACTTACTCTGCAAAAGAGATATATGACAGCTGACAATTTCTGGAGGAGAACCTTCTACTAAATTGGTAAGGGGTGCTAAGCAAATGATATGACTTGGGAAACAATGCGTTTCATAATATATGGCTGCCTCTCAAGGTGAGTTGGAGACCTCTCTTAAATTACAAAGAGATAAGCTTTCTCCAAAAGGGGAGAAAGTCAAAGAATGAAAAAAGAAAAGAAAAACCGAGGGAAACCCCTTTAAATATAACAGCAAGATCTTCTTTCACATATTCAGTTTGTTCTTGGTCCTTAAAATATTTAGCACCCAAGTGCTAAATAAATTATTAAGTTCTAAGCGTGAAAAGGGAAAACATAAAGGACTTTTCTATACTGCTGAACCTCATTACTTTATTCTCCAGTATTTTGAAAGTGGATATATTGACACTAAATACCAAACTACCTAAAGAATAAAACCTTCCAAATAATTTCTCTGCTGAGACACTGCCTTGGACTTACCTGAGAGTGAAAGGGTAGTCGGTCTAAAATCAACAACAGCTGGAAGCCAAAGCTCCATCAAATTATGAATTCCTCAGGTCTGTCTTTAACTTTTAAATCCCACAATCAATTTTCCGTGTTAAAGTTTTATTTTGTTTGTGGCACATTGCAATGTAGTGATAGATGCCTGCTTTGAATAGGGATTTTAAAATCACTTATTCCTAGTTAGGTTTTTATTTGTAATAGGGAAGCGCTGCTTGAAACAGTAACACTTCGCATTTAAGTTTTCCCCGTAATGCGGATGAGCCTTCTTTCCCATTATTCCTGATTAAGGAGCTTTTCATTTTAGTACTGTGACAGAGTGAAAAAAGGAGTAAAAGGAAAGCTCTACCCCAATGTATTTTATAAAAACGACTGCTTAGAAACACCGGGTTTATTATTCCTGGTGGCACAGCTCGTCATTTTTTTTCTTTCTGTTGGGCTTCATTTCATTGCACTTCACAGATACTGAGTTTTTTCTTTTTTTCTTTTCTAGTATTTCTTTGTTATTTCTTCAGCTTTTATTTTAAGTTCCTACTCACTTGCAAATTTTTTTACAGAGCACAAATTAATGCCCAAATGTCAAAGTACATGTACCCCAAAGAACTTGTCATTTAAAAACAAAAAACTTTGACATTTAGGCATTCATCTGTACTCTGTAAAAAACTGGCGAATGAGTAGTTTCTGAAGGGAAGGAGAGAAGCACCTTTATCACTTTGTTATTCTCTTGTCATCTATGAAGTTTGATTTATTGGAAACTACCAAGAAAGAAATTAGCAGAAATCATCACAGCAAGACTCTTAAAGGAATAGATTGTATTTAGAAAGGAAGTAGCTGGAAAAAAAAATTGCAAAATCTTTAAGTGCCAATTTTCCCCTTAATTTTCGCCAGCAATATCCATTTCACAAATGCTGGTTCTGAGCTTAAAATGTCAAAATAATCAATCAAAAATAAACATGCCCAAGTACTGAATTTTATCATTAAAATACTTTGTTTTTAATTGAGTGCTGGGAGATCTTTTTGTTCATAACTGCTCATGCAGAACACAAGCAGATGTTCTGGTTTTGTGAGGGCATCATAGACAGGGTGCTGCTCCTTAGTTGTGGGAGATTCAGAGCTGGCAAAGAAATTCAAAAGTTATCTTTTATAAGCCTGAATATCACACAAAGCAATTAAACCCAAATGCATCTGTATTTTACCACACTTACCCTTTTCAGGTCAGGCACAGGTATTCGTTCTCTCTTTTCATGATAGCAGTAAGCAACAGCAACAAGTATTGCTGCCTTAGAATATTCTAGACATTGTGCAAAGCAATTACCATAGAATGTCTCCTTCAGACTCAAAATAACCTGTGAGATAGCTGTGATTATTTCCATCTTCCAGAAGAGGAAACTAATCATCCACAAGGCTAAGTCACCCTTCCCAGGTCAGATCATAGTGAATGGCAGAGCTGGGATTTGAACTTGTGCCAGGCTAATTGCAGAGCTTGAGCTCTTAGATACTATGTGTCTGCCTCTTTTAAGCATCATTCACTTCTGCTTCTTGCTTTTAATTACTTAAAAATGATTTGATTTTACATTGCAAAATGGCTTCTAATTAACTCGACCCCATCATTAACAGGCCATACTAGTGTGCTTTCTGTAGGGTGGCTTGATTTGTCCCTGGAGATGTTGACAGGACTCAGTGAGGGTTTCAGGTACCACGTCCCCCTCTCCTCCAGAAGCTGCGGTCCTTTCCTAATGGCAAGTCTGCTCCCCAGCCCCCAGCTTCCTCTCTCACAACACCCATCATCCCAGACCCACCATGTTCTTTCTCTGCCTTTTTCTGCTTTATTAGCTCTTCTCTCACCTAGTGCTGAATACTGCCTGCTAACAACAATAAACATTGCTATACTCACGTCTATGTACTAGGCACTGTTCTGAAGGATCTACATGCAGGAAGTAGCTATAGCCTCATAACAACCCTACTGGGGAGGTACAGTCATTGATCCTTATTTACAGGTATGGAACAGAGGCACAGATTGAGTCACTTCACAAAGGTCACACAACTAGGAAGTGACACAGGTCACTTTTTAACCAATGTGTTGATCGTGTGATCAAGAAGTGCTTGTGTGCTTCTTGTCTGCCTCCTATTTTTGGTATGTAACAGAAGAGGAGTTTCTGTCTTGCTCACCAGTGGGTCTGCCGTCTCTAGAAGAGGGCCTAACGTACAGTAGGTCCCAGTAAATACATGCTGACCGACTGACAGCTTCTCTTCCGTCTTGGCTTATCAAGGGCATTTCCCTGATCCCTGCTGATATTGCCATCACCCAAGCCCATCTTTACCTTCACAGGATGAACTGGTCATTCATAGAGTAGTGTCGTCTTCAGGTCTTTCGCTCTTTTCAAGTCTGAAGTTTGGGGCAGCGAGGGCACTCGAAGATCTCTGAGATGGAAGAAACCTTAGAGACACGCTTCTCCGCCCTGTTCGGTGCCTTACAAAGGTCATGCCTCCCTGCAAACTGCATCCCCTGAGCCCCTGTGCCTCTGGCTTTGAGCTGGATTTGCCAGTGAGAGACAGCAGGAAGTGGAGGGCCAGGAAGTTCTAACCCTGCTGCTTCTGTGCCTTGGCACCACGATTCTGGCAGAAGCTGCTCCCTCTGTGACTACCCGTTCCGGCTGGGGGTCCCCCCTCCAGCTCTTGCTGACCTCTTCTACAGCTCCCTTGGTCTCCTTGAACGGCACCGCTCTCCTTTGCTCCCTCAGGCCTGATGGTAGGCTCCCCACTGTTGCTTGCTCCTGGGTACTTCAAGATCCTTTATAGGCTCCCTCAATCCTGCTCACATCTCTGTAAATAGCTCCTTCGTTAGACACCCTTCAAAACCCCAGCTGAAAGTTCCTTCTTCCTGGTTAAGTTGGCAATTCCCATGTATTGCAGCAATCCCCTCTGTAACATCCCCAGCCTCTGTTTACCCACTTCCAGCATTCCATGGCATCTACTCCATTCATAGACTGTCCTAGTTATTAACATGCTATTCCTTTCTTGGAGGCAAAAAAGGTCTGCTTCCCATGAAATTCCGTTTCTGTCATCTGAGGCACACAGGATAAGCCTCCTCTTCCCTCTGCCTGACAGCCCTGTAAATATCTCATCGCAGCTGTCAAGGTCTCCCCCAAGTCTGCTCCTCTCCAGGCGCGATGCATTCCACTTATTTTCCACTTTCCATTTCTCCATGCTCCCGTTTAAGCACCTGAAAATGCGGGAGTAAAGAAATGGGAGAATAAATTTATAATAATTGATAGGTGTGAGTGGTGGGATCAAGAAACCAGGAAGGGAAGAGAATCCCTATTTCTGGGCTTATCCCTGAGGCTGACTTGTCAGCGTCCCATTATACCTCTTGTATTGTTATTACCACTTAAACTCATATATTACTTCATCCATTCTCCTTTTTGTATTTTTTGTTGTGAAAATAGAATAACATAAAATTTACCACTTTAACCATTTTTACATGTACAGTTCAGTGGCATTAAATACATTCAAAATGTCGTGCAACCATCACCGTCATCCATTTCCAGACCTTTTACAACAACCCAAGCAGAAACTCTGCCCATTAAACAACAAATTCCCATTCCCTCCTCCCACAGTCCCTGGTAATCTCTATTCTATGTTCTGTCTCTCTGAGTTGCCTATTCATGTAAATAGATTCATACAACATTTGTACCTTTGTGTTTGGCTTATTTCATATAAAATAATGAGTTCAGGGTTAACCCATGTTGCATTGTGTATCAGAATTTCTTTCATTTTTAAGGCTGAATAATATTCCACTTTAAGTATAGACCACATTTTGCTGATCTGTTCATCTGTTGACAGACACCTGAGTTGTTTCCATCTTTTTAACTATTGTGAATAATGCTGCTATGAACAAATATCTGTTCAAGTCCTTGCTTTCAGTTCTTTGGATATGTATCCAGAAGTGAAATTGTGAGATCATGTGTTCATTCTATGTTTAAGTTTTCTGAGAAACTGCCAACCTGTTTTCCACAGTGTTAACACCATTTCTCATTCCTACCAGCAGTGCCCAAGGGTTTCCATCTTTCCGTATCCTCAACTGATGCTTGTCTTTCCGTTTCGTTTTCTTTTGTTTTTAGTTGAAACAAGGTCTCACTCTGTCACCCAGGCCTGAGTGCACTGGTGCAATCTTAGCTCACTGCAGCCTCTGCCTCCTGGGCTTAAGCGATCCTCCCACCTCAGCCTCCCAACTATAGCTGGGATCACAAGTGCATGCCTCCAAGATGGCTAATTTTCTTTTTTGTTTTGGTGGAAATGGGTTTTCACCATGTTTCCTAGTCTGGTCTCAAACTCCTGATCTCAACCAATCTGCCTATGTTGGTCTCCCAAAGTGCTGGAATTACCGGCATGACCCACTAGGCCTGGTCCAATGCTTGCTTTTTTAAAAAACAATAGTCATCCTAACAGGTGTGACCATTCTCTTTAAAATTAAAAAAAAAAAAAAGGCTGGTCACAATGGCTCATGCCTGTAATCCCAGCACTTTGGGAGGCTGAGGCGGACAGATCACAAGGTCAAGAGATGGA
Source organism: Plecturocebus donacophilus (assembly GCA_004027715.1). Lineage (NCBI taxonomy): Eukaryota > Metazoa > Chordata > Mammalia > Primates > Pitheciidae > Plecturocebus > Plecturocebus donacophilus. Next base: position 6,329 of record PVKP010018546.1, on the reverse strand, counting down.
GACCATCCTGGCCAACACAGTGAAACCCCGTCACTACTAAAAATACAAAAATTAGCTGGGCGTGGTGGCGCACGCCTGTAGTCCTAGCTACTTGGGAGGCTGAGGCAGAAAAATCGCTTAAACTCAGGAGGCGGAGTTGCAGTGAACCGAGATCGTGCCACTGTACTCTAGCCTGGCAACAGAGTGAGACTCTGTCTCAAGAAAAATAAAATTAAATTAAAAAAAAAAAAAAGATTTATTGGGGTAACTGACATACAATAAACAGCAATATTTAACATGCATAATTTGGTACATTTTGACATATGTATATATCCATCACCATAAAGATTATTACTACCGTTTCTATTACCCCAGAAGTTTCCTGAAGTCCCTTCATGGTCCCAGCCTTCTACTCCTCCGCACTCCCTTCCCCAGGCAACTTCAACCACTTCTTAATCCCCCATGCACTTCAGTTCCCCTTACCTCGCCTGCTCATTTCCTTCCATCTGTGAAGCTTGATCTCTTGGATCCAAGATGAGGGCAAAATTTATTAGCAGATACATTCAGTAACTTTTACACATCCCAAGTCCCCTACTCCCAGCAAGCCAACCATAAGTACCAAGAACTTATGAAACTTGAGAGCAAGTTGAAAGTTAAACTTGCAGTCACTGCTTATACCTCTCTCTTGTCCAAACACATACAAGAAATCAGATTTAAGTTGTGGTTACCTTTGAGGTAAGAATTATTATTACAATTTTATAGACAAAGGAACTGAGGCTTGAAGAGTTTAGACAACTTGCTTAAAACACCATAACTCAACATCAAAAGCACAAACCATAAAAGAAAACATTGATAAGTTAGACTAGATAAAAATTTAAAACTTTTGCGCTTAAAAGACACCAATGAGCCGGGCACGGTGGCTCGTGACTGTAATCCCCAACACTTTGGGAGGCCAAGGCAAGTGGATCCCTAGCCCAGCAGTTCAAGACCAGCCTGGGCAACATGGTGAGACTCCCCATCTCTACCAAAGACACAAAATAGCTGGGTATGGTGATGCACATTTGTAGTCCCTGCTACTCAGGAGGCTGAGGTGGGAGAATTACCTGAGCCTGGAAGATCAAGCTGTAATGAGCTATGATTGTGCCACTGCACTCCAGCCTGGGTAGAGAGTGAGACCCTGTCTCAAAAAAAAAAAAAAAAAACACCACTAAGAACATAAAAAGAAGTCACAAGGCTAGGATAAGATGTGTGCAAATCATATATATGATAAAAGACTTAAATCTAGAATATATAGAGAGCATTTACAATGACCAACACATAGAACGTTTTTGACAAATGACCAAATTTTTTAAATGAGCAAAAGATTTGAATTGATATTTTCCCAAAGGTGAAATATCAATGTCTAATGTACAAAGAAAGGTGCTCAAAAATCATTATTCATTTGGGAAATGCAAATTAAAACCAGAAGAAGATACCTCTAGACACCCACTAGGATGGCTATAATGAAAAAGACAGACAATCAAGTGTTGTTAAGGAAATAGGGAAACTGAAAGCCTTATGCATTGCTAGTAGGATTGTAAAATGGTACAGATACTTTGGAATGCAGTTTGGCAGTTTCTTAAAAACTTAAACATAAACTAATAATACAACTCAGCAATTCTACTTCTAAGAATCTATCGGAAAAATGAAAATCCATGTCCACACAAAGATATGTACACAAAAGTTTATAGCACCCTTATTCATGCTAGTCAAAAACTGGAAACAGTCTAAATAGCTATCCACTGATGAATGAATATAGTACATTCCTGCAATGGAATACTATTCAGCAATGAAAAGGAATGAATTCCTATACATGCTACAACATGGATGAACCTTGAAACCATTAAGTGAAAGAAGCTAGACACAAAATATGAACTGCAAAATTGATTTCATTTATAGGAAATATCTAGCAAAAACAAATTTACAGAAGCAGAAAGCAAATGGAAATGTTCTAAAACTGGATTATGGTGGTGGTTCCATAACTCAACAAATTTGCCAAAATCACTTACAATGGGTAAATTTTATTATATGTAAATTATACTTCAATAAACCTCCTTGTAAAATTACACCACTGATAAATGGTAGCACAACATATAAAGAAAAGTTATCTTGAAAGATCTATGATTAATAAACCTACTCGAAGATGTAGGATGTAGAATATATAAGTTGGTGCTAGAGTTCCTCAACCTCCATAAAAATTAATAAGAAGCTTATTTGGGGGGGATTGTATTAACCAATCATACTTTAATTAATTCTTTCATTAAAAGCCATTATTTTATAGCCTTTTACTGTGTTTTAGATTTCTCACAGTTTTACTTCAGTCTATTATATTCCCTGAAGACTTTGTTAAATATATGCAGTGGGTGTATTTTTGTGATTTTAGTTTAAATTTGCTTTATGTGAATTCTTACAGTTGAAAACATTCAAGCATAGAATAAACCATTAGTATGAATATGTTTATATGACACAAGAACAATCTCGGAACCTCTTTGAGGGTGTCCAAATGACTGCTGACTGTGCTAATTGCATCAATCACGTATCCATACATGTTCTTTCTATAAAATACCGGTTGCTAATTATGAGGCGTTATGGCTTCATGGATATAGATAGAATATTCCATCTAAGTGATCTGGCAGAAGCCACAACATCCACCTTCTGTCCTTCCCTCCCTTCTTAGCTAGGCAGAAAAGCTACTCAGAATAAAGACTACATTTCCCAGCCATCTTTGCAGCTAGGTTTATCCCTCTGACTAAATTCTGCCTGTAAGATAAAAGCAGAAGCGTTTGCAAGTGCCCTTCGAATCATGCTTACAGGGAAGAGACTCAGCTAGAAGGAACCCCTTTCCACCCTTAGGCCTTTTCCCCTTCTTCATGCCTGCCACAAGGAAATGGAGGCCACAGCAGCTGTGAGAGCCACGATGTGACTACGAAGGCAGGAGACAGCTTTGGAAGGTAGAGCGCCTGGGCAATACCCTGAAGCTCCACATCACCAGCGGCTGCTGCCTGCATTCTTTTCTTACGAACCAGAAAAGCATGCTTCTGTCCCGGTGAAAACATGGGAGCCAAGTTTCTTTTACTCACACAAAGCCTCATCCGAAGTGACACAAGGTCTAACAGAAAAAGAATCCAACGGAATCCTTTCTCTAAGGAATGAGCGGAGGGAAGAGAGCAAGGAAGCGAAGTTCTTTTTTTTTGTTTTTTGTTTTTTTCTTTGAGATGGAGTTTTCCCTTTTGTTGCCCAGGCTGGTACAATCTCGACTCACTGCAACCTCCACCTTCTGGGTTCCATCGATTCTCCTGCCTCAGCCTTCCAGCCTCCCAAGTATCTTGGATTACAGGCATGCATCACCACATCTGACTAATTTTTTTGTATTTAGTAGAGACGGGGTTTCACCATGTTGGTCAGGCTGGTCTCAAACTCCTGACCTCAGGTAATCCACCGGCCTCGGCCTCCCAAAGTGCTGGGATTACAGGCATGAGCCACCACACCTGGCCAGAAGTGAGGTTCTACAGCAAGATGTCTGTGAGGCTTCAGCAGAGAGGTCCAGTCACACTCAGTAGCCATGGCTAACAACTATACCTCCTATGCTGGAAACCATCTCAATAATGAGATTCGTAGAACGATACTTAATGACTGCTCCCTAGCAATGCAGCAAAAGCCAAATACACACACGTGTCAAATGTTCACATCCAAAATCGGATTTACTTCTTCCAACATAAAGATTAGAGAATTATTGTAAGGTGAAAGCTAAGTTCATCAAGGAGTTCCTAAAATGCCAATCTAATCAGAAGAAACTTCTCAAAATTCTCAAACTCTGCAGTTTCTTAAAATCCTTAAAAATACAGTACTTGTTGACCATATATAAGATGAATGTATTATCTAGGTCCTCTTTCTATAAATTATGTACCACTCAGACTTAGACTCACTAAGACCTGTGTGCTACTCCTCCCAAGTGTTAGTTAATGAATACAATATAATAGCTATCTTAGTTCTGTGTGCAGATAAATGTGTAATAATTTTTTGTGTGAGAAAAATGTGAATTTTTAAATTCTTATTATATTATTATTATTATTAGAAAAAGAGACAAAAGGAGAAAGAAAGAAAGAAACACCAAAAGAAAGAAAAAAAGAAGGAAAGAGAGAAAGAAAGAGGAAGAGAAAGAGGGAGAGAGAATGGGATTCTTGTTTTATTGCCCAGACTAGAATGCAGTCTAAAAATGGGTATTAAAAACCTCTTTTATGCCAATAATTGTGCTTAACAATGGAGACAGGAAGGAATAGGGGATGAAAATAACAAATAAGCAGCTAACCAATATTTTATTTAAACCTGTGAAATGCTATGCAATTGCTGAGGAGTGATTTACCTCCAATTATGTGGTCACTTTTAAAATAGGTATAATGTGATACTGAGAAAAATGTGTGTTTTGTGGATTTGGGGAGGAGAGTTCTGTAAATATTTGTTAAGTCTAGTTGTTCCAGGTCTGAGTTCAAGTCCTGGATATCCTTGTTAATTTTCTATCTCGTCGATCTGTCTAATATTGACAGTGTAGTGTTAAAGTCTCCCACTATTATTGTGTGGGAGTCTAAGTCTCTTTGTAAGTCATTAAGAACTTGCCCTATGTATCTGGGTGCTCCTGTAATGGGTGCGTATGTATTTAGGATCGTTAGCTCTTCTTGTTGCATTGATCCTTTCACCACCATGTAATGTCCCTCTTTGTTTCTTATGTTCTTTGTTATTTTAAAGTCTGTATTATCAGAGACGAAAATTGCAGCTTCTGGTAATGCTAGCTGGCTGTTTTGCCCATTAGTTGATGTAGATTCTTCATTATGGTGATGCTCTTTACCTTTTGGTATATTTTTGGAATGGCTGATACTGGTTGTTCCCGTCTATGTGTAGTGCTTCTTTCAGAAACTCTTGTAAAGCAGGCCTGGTGGTGATGTAATCTCTGAGTACCTGTTTGTTCGCAAAAAATTTTATTTTTCCTTCGCTTATGAAGCTTAGTTTGGCCAGATATGAAATTCTAGGTTGAAAGTTCTTTTCTTTAAGGATGTTGAATGTTGGCCCCCACCCTCTTCTGGCTTGTAGGGTTTCTGCTGAGAGATCTGCTGTGAGTCTGATGGGCTTCCCTTTGTGGGTAACCCGACCCATCTCTCTGGCTGCCCTTAGCATTTTCTCCTGCATTTCAACCCTGGTGAATCTGACGATTATGTGCCTTGGGGTTGCTCTTCTTGAGGAATATCTTTGTGGTGTTCTCTGTATTTCCTGGACTTGAATATTGGCCTGCCTTACTAGGTTGGGGAAGTTTTCCTGGATAATATCCTGAAGAGTATTTTCCAGCTTGGATTCATTCTCTTTGTCACATTCAGGTACACCTATCAAACGTAGATTAGGTCTTTTCACATAGTCCCATATTTCTTGAAGATTTTGTTCATTTCTTGTTATCCTTTTTTCTCTAATCTTGCCTTCTCATTTTATTTCCTTGAGTTGATCTTCGACCTCTGATATTTTTTATTCTGCATGGCCAATTCAGCTGTTGAAACTTGTGCATTCTTCGTGAAGTTCTCGTGTTGTGTTTTTCAGCTCCATCAGTTCACTTATATTCCTAAGTTGTTTATTCTTGTTAGCATTTCATCAAATCTTTTTTCAATGTTCTTAGTTTCTTTGCATTGAGTTAGAACACGTTCTCATGAGTTAGAGAAGTTCCTTATTACCCACCTTCTAAATCGTGATTCTGTTAATTCTTCACACTCATTCTCCATCCAGCCTCGTTCCCTTGCTGGTGAGGAATTGTGATCCCTTGTAGGAGGAGAGGCATTCTGGTTTCAGGTGTGTTCATCCTTTTTGTGCTGGTTTCTTCCCATCTTTGCTGATTTATCCACCTGTCATCTTTGTAGTTGACTTTCAGATTAGGTCTCTGAGTGGACATCCAGTTTGTTGATTATGAAGTTATTTCTTTCTGTTTCTTAGTTTTCCTTCTAACATCCAGACCCCTCTGCTGTAGTACTGCCGAGGTCCACTCCAGGCCCTGCTTGCCTGGGGATCACCTGCAGCTGCCTCTGCACTTTTGCTGGGAGCTGCTATCCTGAGCTGCTCCTAATCGACCATCTTGGATCTGTCCCCAATTTGATCTTTTATATGTGTTCTTATTTTATGCTGAATATTCCATTATTGGAAAACTAAGCATGCGGTAGTAATTTATATCCTACTACTCAAGGTCATTGCCAAGATCTGATTGCAAAAATTAAAAAAATTGCAACCTCAGGCATAAATGGGTTAAATTTACATTTATAGTTATTTAACAAAATATAAAA
>PVKP010018545.1:0-44092 GCA_004027715.1 Plecturocebus donacophilus | reverse complement strand
ATCTGGTGTATACAACTTTAATTTCAAAAAGTATATAATGAAAGACATTGCAAAAATAAAATTGCTGCATGAGCATAGCGCATGTAGCCCTCCAGACCCTGCCTTTTCTATCTCCTTTTCTTCCGGCGCACGCTCTCTTCCAGGTTTGGGACCCTCTCGCTGGACGAGATTCCCGGGCTCGCGTTCAGTTCACAACAAGTCCCCTGTGTGCTCGACACTATGCTATATGTTCTGAATAAATCAGACATGTATCTCGTCCTTGAAAAACTTCAGAGCAAGGGTCTTCCAACATTTTAAATCATACATCCCCTCCAGTTTGAAAAAATGTTTCTACATGCTCTCCTATGCATGTGTGTATATGTATTTACACATAACGTAATGTATTATTATTTAAGTGAATTAGTCTGTTTTCAATCTGCCAATAAAGACATACCTGAGACTGGGAAGAAAAATAGGTTTAATGGACACACAGTTCGACGGGGCTGGGGAGGCCTCACGATCATGGCAGAAGGCAAAAGGCACTTCTTACCTGGTGGTGGCAAGACAGAATAAAAGCTTGTGCAGGGAAACTCACATTTTTGAAATCACCAGATCTCATGGGATTTATTCACTATCTTGACAACGGGACAGGAAAGACCTGCTGCCATTATACAACTGCCTCTCACAGGGCCCCTCCCACAACATGTGGGAATTCAATATGAGATTTGGGTGGGGACACAGCCAAATCATATCATTCAGCCCCTGGCCCCTCCCAAATCTCATGTCCTCACATTTGAAAACGAATTATCTCTTGCCAACAGTCCCCCATAGTCTGAAGTCGTTTCAGCATTAACACCAAAATCCACAGTTCAAAGTCTCATTTGAGACAAGGCAAGTCCCTTCTGCCTATGAGCTTGTAAAATCAAAGGCAAATTAGTTACTTCCTAGATAAAATGGGGATACAGGCATTTGTTAAATACAGCTATTCCAAATGGAGATATTGGCCAAAACAAAGGGGCTTATAGGGCCCATGCAAGTCTAAAATTCAGTGGGGCAGCCAAATTTTAAAGTTCTAAAATGATCTCCTTTGACTCCATGTCTTACATCCAGGTCACACTGATGAAAGAGGTATGTTCTCATGCATGATCTTGGGCAGCTCTGCCCTGTGGCTTTCCAGGGTATAGACTCCCTCCTGGCTACCTTTATGGACTGGTGTTGGGTGTCTGTGGCTTTTCCAGGCACACAGTGCAAGCTGTTAATGAATCTACCATTCTGGGGTTGGGAGGACAGTGGCCCTCTTCTACTGACTCCACTAGGTGGTGCCCCAGTAGGGACTCTGTGTGGGGCCTCTGACTCCATATTTCCCTTCCACATTGCTCTAGTGGAGTTTCTCCATGAGAGTCTCAACCCTGCAGCAAACTTCTGCCTGGACATCCAGGCATTTCCATCCATCTTCTGAAATCTGGGTGGAGGTTCCCAAACCTGAGTTGTTGACTTCTGTGCACTGGCAGGCTAAATACCATGTGGAAGCTGCCACAGCTTGAGGCTTGCTCCCTCTGAAGCCATGGTCTGAGCTCTACATTGACCCCTTTCCAGCATGGCAGCTAGAATGGCTGAGACACAAGGCACCAAGTCCCTAGGCTGCACACAGCACAGGGACCCTGGGTTCAGCCTATAAAACCAATTTCCTCCTAGGCCTCTGGGCCTGTGACAGGTGGGCTACCACGAAGTTCTCTGACATGTCCTGGAGACATTTTCCCCACTGTTTTGGTGATTAACATTTGTCTCCTCATTACTTATACAAATTTCTGCAGCTGGCTTGAATTTCTCCTCAAAAAAATGGGATTTTCTTTTCTATTGCATTGTTAGGCTGCAAATTTTCCAAACTTTTATGCTTGTTTCCCTTTTAAAACTGAATGCCTTTAACATCACCCAAGTCATCTCTTGAATGGTTTGTTGCTTAGAAATTTCTTCCACCAGATACCCTAAACCATCTCTGTCAAGTTCAAAGTTTCACAAATCTCTAGGGCAGAGGGGAAAATGCTACTAGCTGCATTGCTAAAACATAACAAGGATTACCTTTGCTCTACTTCCCAACAAGTTCCACATGTCCATCTGGGACCTACTCAGCCTGGATTTCATTGTCCATGTCATTAGCAGCATTTTGGTCAAAGCCATTCAACAGGTCTCCATGAAGTTCCAAACTTTCCCACATTTTCCTGTTTTCCTCTGGACCCTCCAAACTGTTTCAATCTCTGTCTATTACCCAGTTCCAAAGTCCCTTCCACATTTTTGGGTATCTTTTCAGCATCACCCCACTCTACTGGTACCAATTTACTGTATTGGTCAGTCTTCACACTGCTGATAAAGACACACCCCAGACTGGGCAATTTACAAAAGAAAGAGGTTCAATGGACTTACGGTTTCAGATGGCTGGGGAAGCCTCATAATCTTGGTGGAAGGCAAAAAGAAGCAAGTCGCATCTTATGTGGAAGGTGGTAAGCAAAGAGATAACTTATGCAGAGAAATTCTCATTTTTAAAACCATCAGATCTTGTGAGACTTATTCACTATCACGAGAAGAGCACAGGAAAGACCCACTTCCATGACTCAATTATCTCCCACTGGGTCCCTCCCATAACACCTAGGAAGTATGGGAGCTTAAAGATGAGATTTGGGTGGGGATATAGAGCCAAATTATATCAAGAAGCATAGTATATAAATTGTATCACAAAAAAAAACATAAAAATTAGACATGATAGTACAACATAAATAAAAATACTGATATTTTAAAATTTACTTCCAAAAGATCTTCTGGCTCACTCCATAGGTTACATGCATTCTGCTTTCGAGTTCACTGGTATAGAGGTGAAGATAGCATGTATATAGATAATTTCAATAAAGTTGTCATTTATGTGATTAACAGTAAACAGAAGGTGCTAAATATGAAAAGAGGTCAGAAAGGACTGTCTGGAGAAGGGACACTAGAGACAACCCTTTAAGTATAAACAGGAGCTAGTCACACAAAAAAAGGAGGAAGAGAATGAATAGAAGAACATTCCAACCAGTACAAGCAATTTATGCAAAAGCAAAAAGGTGTGAAGACAAGAGCGTGTTTATAAAGGAATTCAGGACTAATGAAATGTAGAATCAGAGATGGAGCAATGATGATGAAGAAGAATGGAGAAGGCAGGTAATTTTTAAAAGTAGCTTCAATCTTATCAATGTATGGAAAATCTTCGAAGAAATTTAAGAGGTTGAACGAAGGTCATGATCAGACGTTTGTTTTGGATTAGCCTGTAGACAGTTGTATGGGGAATAGATTTGAAGGTATGGAAGCAGCACCAGGGAAACTCATTGGCAGCCTCGCCCTATATCCAGCTGAGAGATGAAGAATAACAGAATTAATGTGGTGGCAGTGAAGCTTAAGGGGATGAGTAGTAACATGAGGAAAGAAACCAGTAGAATTTGATAGTGATTTTCTGGAAGTGACTGATAAGTAAGAGGGAGTAATCTCAGTTACTTTGTAGTTTTCTAATTGAGATTACTGGCAACTTTTAACTGAGATGGTAAAAACGGTACAGTGGCAGAAAAAGATTTAATGTTTTGGGGAATCTCCATACAGTTCTTCATAATGGCTGTGCTAATTTACATTCACACCAATAGTGTGAAAGTGTTCCCACTTCTCCACAACCTCACCAATACTTGTTATCTTTTTTCTTACATTAGCCATTCTGACTGGTGTGAGATAATGTCTCATTTTGATTTTAGTTTGCATTTCTGGTTTTTTTTTGCACTTTTAAGATGATTAATAATGTAGAATACTTTTTCATATGTTTCTTGGCCATTTTTAGGTCTTCTTTGAAAAATGTCTATTTAGGATAAAAACTCTCAATGAATTAGGTATAGAAGGAATGTACACAATACACAATATATGTACAACATACACAACGTGATACAGGCCATATATAAAAAACCTGCAGCTAACATCATACCTAATGGTAAAAAGTTGAAAACTTGTTCTCTAAGATCAAGAACAAGACAAGGATTCCCACTCATGCCACTTTATTCAAATAGTACTGATGGTTTTTGCCAGAACAACTAGGCAAGACAAGAAATAAAAGGCATCTAAATAGGAAAGGAAGTAGTGAAATTGTTGCTATTTGCTGATGACATAGAAAACTCTAAAGACTCCACCAAAAAACTACTAAAACTGATAAACAAATACAGTAAAGTTATAGGATTAAAAAATCAACACTCAAAAATCAGTAGCTTTCTTATAGATAATTCAAAAAAGAAATCAAGAAAACAATCTCAATTGTAATAGTGCCAAAAAATACTTAGAATAAATTAACCAAGGAGAGAAAAGATCGGTGCACTGAAAACTATAAAATATTGAGAAAAGAAATTGAAGACACAAATAAATGAGAATATATATACCTTATGTTCAATTTTTCTAGAAGAGTATAGATTGGAAGAATAAATATTGTTAAAAAATTCCATACTGCCCAAAGAAATCTATAGATTTAATGCAATTCCTTGTATTGGCATAAAAATTCTAATGCCACTTTTCACAGAAATAGGAAAAAAAATTCTAAAATTCATACGGTACCACACACACCAAAAACGAAATAGCCAAGGCAGTCCTGAATAAAAAGAACAAAGCTGGAGACATCACACTACTGTTAACAGCATCCTTGGGTGTTACTTTTCTGGCTGGAAACCTCTGTGGCCAGTGGTGCCTTTGCCTGAGTTTTGCTTGAGCCCACTGGGCTCATTCCACCCAATCGACCTGGCAGGCTGCACTCAGCTCACACTACCAACCTGGATCCCATGCCTGCCAAAGGTGTGTCAGGCATGGAGCAGCAAGGGCTGTGTGAGCAAGCGTGGAGTCTGGCCACTGCGTAGTCAGACATTGGCTGCTGCAACAGGGGGTTAGCTCCAGGTGCTGGTGGGATTGGCGGCCTGGCCTTAAGCCTTGAGGCCCTTCCTGACCTAGAGGTGGGGCCTCACTGGGGACCAACCCTCTTCTATCCAGGAACCTGTCTACCTCCTGCGGCTGTTCATGGTGCCCAGGCTGTAGGTGCCAACGGACACTTTCCCTCCTCTGCTTTTTGGTTCCCAAAGTCTGCAAAGGGCTGAGGCAGCAGAGGGCTGGTGTGTCAGCACTGCCCCAAGCATATGCACACCTGGACTAGCTATGACAGCACCTGGGCTCCACCCCAACTTTGCTCCAAGATTGGAGTGGGCACGGACAGCAGGGAGAAGCCAAGTAGTGGGAGCAGGCACTTCTGAGCCTATGAGGGCAGGTGGGGGGAGGGGCCTTCCTGGGTTCCCGGGTGTGCAGGGTCTACAACCGTGGTTTGGGTGGTTGCACCTGCACTCGTGGTGTGGGAAATAAAAGGTTTCTGCTTGCTCCATTAAGCAGAAGGCCTGGGTCCTGAGCTAAGACAGGCAACTGCAACTGCACCCAGGAGGGCAAGTCTCCTGCCTGTTCTGGCCCCTAGAGCACAGGGATGCCCAGATCTGCAGCTCTGACTTGGGTGGCTGCAGTGGCTCCTGGGGAGCTCCTGCCCCAGCTTGAAAGGAAGGGGGCTGCACTTGTCCCCCCTCTTGCCTGACCCATGGAGCATGCAGGCCCAGCTGCACATCCTGCTGCAGCCGGCATGATGGCAGCGGCCACTCCAGACAACCCGCTGCTGCCATCACTACCTGACTTCAAAGTATGTTACAAAGAAATAATAGTAAAAACAGTAAGGTACTGGCATAAACATAAAAAAAAAATTGACCAATGAAACAAAATAGAGAAACCAGAAATAAGCTAAAAAATAATCCATGGTCAATTACTATTTCACAAAGCTGCCAAGAACACACAATGGCGAATAGACAGTCTCTTCAATAAAGAGTGTTGAGGAAACTGGATATCCGCATGCAGAAAGATAAAATGACCTTTACCTCTTTATCTCACATTAGTTACAAAAATAAACTCAAAATGGATTAAAGACTTAAACCTAAGCCCTGAAACAGTAACTGTACTAGAAGAAAGCATAGGAAAACACTACATGACATTAGTCTGGGCAATAGTTTTTTAAAAATCTGATTCTAAAAGATCAAACAACAAAAGCAAAAGTACACAAAGGGAATTGCATCAAGCTAGCAAGTTTTGCACAGCAAAAGAAGCAATTAATATGGTGAAGGAATTATCTGTAAATTAGGAGAAAATATCTGCAAACAAAACATCTGATAGGGAGTTGATATCAAAATATATAAGGAACTCAAAAAACTCAATAGCTAAGAAACAGATAACCTGATTAAAAGATAGGCAAAGGACTTAACATTTCTATCAATGGTATGTAACAGTGAAACAAGTATGTAATAAAAAAAAGCTTTGCTAATTTGATAGACATAATATTACATCATTTTATTTCCATTTCTTTGACTACTGTTAAGGATAAACAGTTTTTTATTGTTTATTAGCTCTTCCTCCTTCTCTCCCTCACTTTTCTTTCTCTCTTTCTCCTCCTTCCCTTTCTTTCTCTCCCTCTCCTTCTCTCTTTCTTTCTTTCTATTGCCCTTTTATTTATTTTAGCCCATTTTTCTACTGGGGTCTTGTTGAGATTCTCATTAATTTATGGATGTCCTTAAATAATAAGGCTACTCAAATTCCATGGTCATCTATGAAATAAACATGCTTTAAGTAGTTGCCTATTTATCTCTTTATGTCGTTTACAATTGTCCATTGCTTCATATTCTACACTTTAAATTACCTATTTTTAAAAGTAATAGATGTGTTTTCAGGAAATTTGGAGCCTACTGAAAAATACCAAGAAGGCAATAAATGGAATCTATGTCCAACCACCTAGACATATCACTTTTATTTTATGCACGTGTGTGTGACATTTATATGTGTGTACATGGATAATTATCCTTTCTTACATGCACATACCTCATTTAAGAGTATAAATAGTATCATACTTTAAATGCTTTTTTCATGATCTTCTTTTTCACTTATGTGTATATTTCAGAGAGCTTCCCAATAATAAAATATGCTGTGAAAACTCCATTATTTAATACCTCAGAAAATTTACTTTGCATAGATATTTAATAATTTATTTAATGACTTCTTCATTTTTGAACATGCAGATATTTCCCATTTTATTACTTTAAATATTATCTCAAAAAACATCTTTATACACATTGCTTTGTGTTCATAATTATTGCCTTAATTTCTTTTTATATTTGGAATTCCTAAGTCAGAGAGTGTGCAGACTTTAAGATTTTAAGATACATAATGACAAATAGTCTTCTAGAAAAGTGGAACCAAATTCCTGGCCCATCACTGTAGTATAAATGGTCCATTTCTCCACATCCTCATCAGCGTTGAATGCATTTATGATGGCCTACATTGAGTGTTTACAATGTGCCAGAGTCTATGTCTACTTTATTGATGAAGTATCTGAACATTTCTAAAGTCTCAGCAGTTTGCCTAAATCCTCACAGATAATTGGACAATGGGGTATACTCAAAGTTCAAAAAGACCTTAACAATGAAGCTCTGTCAATATGCTGTATTGTTTCCCAAAGCTTTATATGTTCAGATGACCATTATAAAGCAAATGTTTTTGATTTGTAATTGTGCTGAGTCTTTTAATTTTTAAGTTTAGAGGTCATCGGAACGTTTTCTGTGAAAAGCTCTCACAGGTCCTTGCCAATTATCCTTATCAGATTCATATTTCTTTATAATGCTATCTAATAATTCTTTATATTTTAATAGTATTAGCCATTTGTATCATATATGCAGTGACTATTCTTTTAAGTGTTTTATTTTGAAAATATAATTCAGAGGATTTTCTAATGTGCATAAATTAATTTTCCAATAAAAATTTCAGCAGACTTTTTTTGTAGATATCAACAAGCTGACTTTGAAATTCACAGTGTAATGTAAAGAAATTAGAATACCAAAGCAATTTTGCAAAACAAGAGGACTCACACTACCTGATTTCGAGACTTACTATAAAGCTACTGTAATAAAGACAGTGTGATAATAGGAAAAGTACAAATACATACATCAATCAGACACAATAGAGAGACCAGAAATATACCTGCACAAATGTGACTGATTTTCTGACAAAAATGCAAAGTCAATTTAGGGTATAAAGAATAGTCTCTTTTAAAAAAGTGATGAAACAATCGGATGTCTGTAAGTACATAAGTAAAATAGTGAACTTCAATCTCTTACATTATGCAAAAATTAACTCCAAATAGATCATATGGCTAAATACAAAACATAAAATCATAGTACATTTAGAAGAAAACATAGTTGAAAATCACTGTGACCTTGGTTTAAGCAAAGACCTCTTAGTTATAACATCAGGCCGGGGGAGGTGGCTCATGCTGTAATCCAGCACTTTGGGAGGCTGAGGTGGGCAGGTGACTTGAGATTAGGAGTTCAAGACCAGCCTGGCAGACATGGTGAAATCTTGTCTCCGCTAAAAATACAAAAATTAGCTAGGCGTGGTGTCACATTTCTGTAGTCCCAACTTCTCGGGAGGCTGAGGAAGAATAATTGCTCAACCCAGGAGGCGGAGGTTGCAGTGAGCCAAGATCCAAGATTATGCCACTGCACTTCAGCCTGGGTGACAGAGCAAGATTCTGTCCCCCTCCAAAAAACAAAAAAGATATAATATCAAAATCATAATCCACAGAAGAAAAAAATTGGAAAACATGACTTTATCAAATTTTAAAACTCTAAAAGAACATGGTCAAGAAAACGAAAAAGCATGCTACAGACAGAGAAAATGTTTGCAAATCACATATTTCCTACAGGATTTTTATGAAGAATATTTATAAAGAACTCTCAAAACTCAAAAATAGAAAACAATTTAGTATAATTTGGGCAAAATATTTGAACAAACACTTTACAAAAGGGAGCAAACAATCATGAATAAGCAGAAGAAAACACGTTCAATATTATTATTCATTAAGAATATGCAAATTAAAACCAGAGTGATAATTAGAATGGTTAAAATAACATAAACAAAATAAAAACTGATAATACCAAGTGCTGGTGAAGCTATGGAGCAATGGGAATATTTATCCATTGCTGGTGGGAATTTAGGATGGTATATCATTTTGGGAGACAATTTTGCAGTCTGAGAAAGCTAAATATACACTTATCACATGATACACAATCCCACTAGGGTATTTGCCCATGATAAATAAAAATTTAGGTTCTCACAGAAATTTCTACATGGATATTTATAGCGGCTTTATGCAAACCATCACAAACTAAATGATCTCAATATCTTTTAGTGCATGGATGAATAAACAAGCTATGATACATTCATACAAATAAATACTACTTAGCAATACTAAGGAAAAAATTATTATTACATGCAAGAGCATGAATGAATTTCAGTGCATTATGAAAGAGGTCAGATGGTAAAGATTACATTCTTAGTGTACCATTGAAGACATTCTAGAAAAGGCAAAACTAGAGTGACTTAGAGTAGATTCGCTGTCAGGGATGTAGGTAGGGATAAGTTGACAAGGGGAAGTTCAGGGAACAGTAATGGAACTGTTCTGTACTTTGATTGTTGTGAAAGTTACATGACTGTACAATTGCCAAAACTCACAAAACTGTAAACCAAGAAGTGTAAATTTTACTGTTTATAATTTTAAAAATGAATACATGATTTTGTTTTCTTGCATTGCTTAGAATTTTTTCTAGGCCAAAGTCACATAAATACCTATAAGCTAGTGAATTTATTCAATGTTCAATAATATTTTTAAATAGCATTTTAAATCTTTATTTAAATTTTACTTTAATATTGTGTAATACACAGATCACATCTTATTTTTCCCCAAGCAAAGAACTGTTCTAATACCATCTACTCAATAAGCCATAGTTCTTCCCTCCTTCCCCTATTTGAATTGTCTCTTTTATCAGACACTAACTAATTATGTGCACCTCGGTTTGTTAATAGACTTTCCTTTGAGTGCTTCTTTATAGAGTCATGATTATTTTGGCAGTGCATTTTATGATTACATGTATATAGTGTCCGGTTTTGGACTCTATTCCATTTTATTGCTCTGATGTTTGCTTTTCTGTGTGTCCTTGTTAGGCATTGATACCCTGTAGACTTTTAGCATAACTTGTAATTCTGTAGCTTTGCTGAAGAAAAGGGTTGGAGGCATTGACCTCTATGTCAGTAACAAAGTCATAATAGCAGCTTTGCTTGATTAGGAAGAACAGGATGGACAGAAGAGCAACAGATTGAAGATGGATCTCCAGGGAGCCCTGGCATTTAAATAGAAGTAAAATATCAAGAACTTGTGGGCATGTTGCTTGACCTCTATAGTATTTACTGTTTTCAATGAGCCAACTTCGTTTGTTTATACTAACTGTAACCACCTATTGGGGTTTAAGTTTGTGATTTGTGAACAGAGACAGAAGAGACAGTGAAAGGGGTCTTTACAAAAAAGATCCGCAAGATGTGAGGGAAACCAAGAGGGAGCAGCACCACAGCCTAGGGAAGGAACATGAAGAAAAATGCAGTTAACAGTGTCAAATACCCCTGAGAGAGCCAGTCAAGACAAGGGCTGTGGGTCATCTGTGCCTTTAGAAAGAGCATGCTCTGTTAAATGGGGTTAAAGATCAGATCGCACTGTGCTGAGGAGTGACTGGATCTTAGAAACTGGAGATAATGAATGCAGACTACTGCTCGGAGAGCTTGAATGAGTTGGAGAGGACAGAAAGCCTCTCCAGCTGGTGGTGAAGAAAGACGTTGGTTTGATTTTGTTTGTCAATTTGCTTTTTTGAACAGGAGTGTGAAGAACATGAATGGTTGAAGGAAAAGGGCCAGCAAGGAATAAAAAGTTGGAGATAAAAGACAAAAAAGAGATAATTAATGGCAAAAGGTCTCAGCCTCAGTGATAGGAAGTAAAATCAAGCAGAGGCTTTGCCTTGAATAGCAGGAAGGACTCCTGAGCCTTCTTAGCGATTGGAGGACAGAAAGGATGTTTATAGACCTAGTCAATTCGATGCTGGAGGAAATTGCAAAGATTCACAAGTGGTTTCCACGCAATGACCTCAATTTTCTTGTTAAAATAGCAGGTGCACTAAGAGTGAAAGGGAGAGATTGTGTGGCTTGAGAGGGGTAATGAACTTTTGAAATAGTGGCCGACCACAGTCAGAATGAAAGGATTAGTGAATGCTATTGAGGGACTACCTCAGATTAGAACACCATAAATCTGCTGAGTGGTATAATTGCTCCTGTAGCACTCATGAATGTGAGTACAAGAAAGGATTCTCTATAGCTCGGGTTCATGGTTGCATGTACTGTGTAAGAAAGGAGTTGCTGGAGAGCTGTGGGTGGCAAGCTGCTGGTGTCCAAGCAAACTTCCAAGCACAACTAGTATACGTGGAAAGATTAAAGGCACTAAAAATCTAATTTTGTTCTAAGCAAAAGAAGTGAAAGGAAAAGAGTTTATTGCATTTGTACCCTAACTTCACCCCACCGATTACATTAGTGAATGCTATTGAGGGCTAGCTCAATTCCAATGTAATCACCCCAAGGATTACATTAGGGGTAAAGTTAGTTACACATATAATACACTCTTTCTTTCACTTCATCTTTTTTTTACCTTATTTCTTCTTTACCATTGTTTTCCCACTTATTTTACATTGTCTTATTATTTTGTAAAACATGTTTTAGATACAAGGCCAGGTATAAGCAAATAAAAGGAAACTAAAAACATATAGATGATCAAATAGAGGTGAGTTTTATTTAAGCAAGGGAAACTGGTATTTAAAGTGTATCTGTTGAGCTTTTTTGTTTTCTTTTTTTGAGATAAGATCTCACTCCGTCACCCAGGCTGGAGGGCTATAGTACAGTGGCATGATTTCAGCTCACTGTAATCTCCACCTCCCAAGTTCAAGCGATTCTCATGCATCAGCCACCTGAGTAGCTGAGACTACAGACCCACACCACTATGCCAAGCTAATTTTTTGTATTTTTTTTGGTAGAGATGGAGTTTTGCCATGTTTCCCAGGCTGGTTTCGAACTCCTGGACTCAGGTGATTCATCCCCCTCCACATCCCAAATTGCTGGGATTACAGGCATGAGCCACCATGCCTGGCCTCGTTGAGCTGTTTTAATTGAAGTGCTGGAGGTGCTCAGGAGGTTTTGTGGTTGATGTAGTAGAGTGGATGGAAGGTTGTGGAGGTCATAGAGGTTAGGGTTGGCTCAAATCTCTCAATCTGCGCTGATTTTGCCCCGAGGGTACATTGGTCAATGTCTGAAGACATTTTTGTCATAACTGAAGATGAAGTGCCAACAGCATTTGGTTTGGAAAGAATCTATCCCTAACAGAGAAATGTTGCATGTGAAGTCTTTGTTTCCTCCATAATCTTCACCAGCCCTCTGCAATTCTAATTTTCTTTCTCTCTCTCTTTCTTTCTTTCTCTCTCTCCTTCCTTCCTTCCTTCCTTCCTTCCTTCCTTCCTTCCTTCCTTCCTTCCTTCCTTCCTTTCTTCCTTCCCCTCTCTCTCTCTCCTTCTTTTTTTTTTTTTGGCTTTCCTGTAACAAACAATACAAGCTGCCTCTTTGCGGTTAACCTTACAGAGCTAACCATCAATTCTTTCCACAATACAGCATGTAATAAACACTCTCTGCTTTGTTTAATTAAGAAAGCGTTTCCTCCAGCCTGAGAATCAAGTAAGACTTTGTCTCTACAAAAAAATGAGAAAAACAAAAAGTTGCCCAGGTGTGGCAATGCAGCCTGTAGTCTCAGCTACTTGAGAGGCTGAAAAGTATCACTTGAGCCCGGGAGGCTGAGTGAGCTGAGATCCTGCTACTATGCTCCAGCCTGGGCAACAGAGAGTGACTTTGTCTCAGAGAAAAAAAGATAGATAGATGATAGATGGATAGATAGAGCCTCTAAACAATTGTGAGCTTTACTTTGTGTTTCTTTTAATAATCTAATATTGGACACATTTCCCTTAGATGATATACTGCTTACTTACAATATCTGTCTTTTGGAAGACTGAAAAACTTGCAATACTTAATAGATTTTGAAATCTCTTAATTCAAATTTTGTTTTGTTTACTTGCATGACCAGATATTTACTTTACATTGACTTATCCTCAATGAAAACAAAATGACTCAACTACTTTTAAGCATACAAAATTGGCTAAATCTCTCAATTCCAATCAGTAAAGTCAAGGCTGAATGACTTTTAAGATAACATCACTTTACACGATGAATTCTAATCTATAAATGAATTGCAAGAAAACAGGCAGGAGTATTTGGGCCTTCAGCATTTCCAGACTCCTGTGCTTAGAACCAAATATTGAATGAAAATATTCCAACCAGATTACCATAAAAAATCCTGATCACTCATTTGTTAATGATCGCACAAAATTGATTTGATTTCCAAGTCTATATATTTTCTAATAAAAATGCACATAGACCTATGTCCTTTAATACTACATCATTTCATATACTTGTAGTAATTATATCATCATTTCTAAAAAATAATATTTTTTCTTGCTGCTGAAATTGAAACTGATTTTACATACATTTATAACATGTATCTTAATTAATAATGATTTAGAAAACTTGCTATCAGGTGTTGTATTTCATCACCTTTGTTTTTAGTTGGTACTATGTGAACAAAAGTGACATCTATCTCTTTTGTGTAAATTATGTAGTGTAAAGTTATTAGGTTTATTTTAAAATTCTACCTCTGCTTATACTCTCTATTCCCTTTCCTTTTTCCCTTTTCTCCATGGTACTTAACAACCATCAAACATAATACATAATTAGTTTTTTATTACCTATTTCCATCCACTAGAATGTAAGTTCCACTCAGGCAAGAATATTTTATTCACTGCTGTCACTGCCCAGCAATCCACCCATACCCCTATGCACATAGTAGGCACTCGACAAATATTTGTTGTATGATTATGGTTGGTTATATAAATTAATTTAGCTACTTCTCTAATGACACAATGAAGCAAGGGATATCTTCATGGTTTTTCAAAAAAGAAGTTTACTATTTTAAATTACTTTGCTTGCATTAACTTCTTAAGACACTACCCTTTTAAAAAGCTTCTCTTGAGAAGCAGAGTGCTGTGCAACTTCATTTCAAGCTGAGTCTGCACCCCCAACCCATTTCAAATTCCTGTACTCACCTAGCTACTATTTGCATATGATCCCTTACAGATTTATAGCATTCAATCCCTTTCAAACCTACATGTCTTTCTAGGTTATTGGGGAAACGATTTAATTCTCTGGTGAGCTTAATAAAGAAATCCAATGTATTTGAATTTAAAAAAATGTAGTCAATGCCACTTTTGTTCTTTTCATAGGTGATTGCACAGTATTTTCTATAACATTAAATTTGCAGTTGTGGCAAGATACTTTTCTTTCCTAGAATCTCATATTTCTTACTTGTGCTGTACTTGAAGAGCTACTTTAGTAAAAAATCAGCTGGGTGTGGGTTGTAATGGAGCAACATTCTCACTGATATGAACTCTCAATATTCTAGGCTAATAAAAGCTTTAATGTGAAAAAACAAATAATCCCCAAATAATCCCCATTTAGCTTTAGAATTAATTACTTACACTTTTAAAATCTGGCTTGGCTTTTTAATTATGTGTTGCTTGAGTTAATAGTAAAATTAATTTTTGTGTAACATATTGGTTGGGAAATATTTGAGAATAGGGACCATATCTTATTCATTTTGAGAGAACCATAGTGTTTAGCCCATGGCTTTGCATATGTTAAGTCCTAAATAAATGACTATACCCTTAGAAGAATGAGAAAAAGATAGAGATATTGAAGACATGTGTGCCCAAGACAATCAAAATGAAAGATAACTATTTTTTTCATTCAAAATTATGAATATTTGATATTGGGCCCCACAATAGAAACACATAAAAAATCATGTACTTTTTCAAGGTATTCCATTATACTAAACCACTTTAACCTACATTTATAACTTTTAAATGAATATTGTACATTAATTTGTTATTACAATAAACTGCTTAATAATGAGTTGGTACATTCTTCTTTTCCAGTTATATGATCCTAAATAACTTAGAAAAGATTCCTCATATCCTCCTGTTCCTTCATATTAATTGCCATTTTATTGAAGCTACGTTTTCCAATGATAGCATTATTTATTTGGCTGTAGTTAAAGAAAATCAGGGAATGGAATTCAAGCAATTTCAGAAGAATTCTAAAACTATGTGTATATATGTGCATATTACAGTCAAACATACAAAAGAAATGAAAAATTCACTAAATAGGTTTATATTCAACAATCAGAAAGAAAAATTTATAGAAATGTTAAATATTTATTTTAATGCTAATAATACTACCCTTAAAAAATGAAACAAATTACAATAACCAATAGTTCTCTATTAAGACAGTTTTTTAATTTTCCCTAATGAAACTAAATACATGTCTGATATAAATTAATTTTTTTAATCTTGAGAAGACTTTGTTTAAAACATGTATTTTAAGTAAGACAGTTTTTCCTTATTATCTAATTACACATTAACAACTTGAAACAGATGCACAGGTACAAATATGTAAAAGCATGATAATAATAATGTATAAACTGCTAACCTTGAGATCTCAGGAACTCCAGTATTTTCCTGACGATTCTATGCCTCTGAAAGCATGTTTTCAGTCTGTTGATATTTCCTCAATTTTTCCTTAAAAAAGAAAATGCGTTTCAGTATGTTACATAATGTTATGTTTTCAAAGAGTAAAACTTACTATAAAGGTGCCAATATCATGATTACATAGGAGAAAATCAATAGAAATCTTAAACTATAAGTAAGGCATTAAATATGGAACTGAATAATCATATTGTATATAATTTAGCAAAGAAAGAATATTCTTCTCAGAATAAGGTTCATAGTTTAACTAATTAATCTGGTTTTCAATTAACAAATATTATTTGGGACAATAAGTTAAAGATATATCCATTTTATTAACCAGCGTTATACTAGACTTAAGCAACTTTCTAGACTTTAGGAGATTCATATCTTCAAAACACACAAAAATCCAGGAAAATCAATTAAAATGTTGTAGCTTTTGACAGTCCAAAATCACAGTGAGTATTTGTTACAGTTCTTGATTTATTTGATTTGTTTAAAGGAAACTATTTAATTATAAAAGTAACTCAAATATTTATGTATTCATATTTTAAGATAACTTAGGCTTTAAGAAAAAATACAAAGTATTTTTAAAAATAGACATGCTTTAACAAAAATGTTGTTCTTTAAAATTGCATTGCCATAATTAGAAGTGATTAGTGCAAACATTTAGAGAGATAATAAAATACTGGCAATAATATACTTTTTATTTACCCAGACTAAAATGTATATAATCACTTTTTCTAAACCACTACTGAATTTCCACTCTCATATGTTAAGGTAATATTACCAAGTCCATATAAAAATGTAAAAATTTTATTTAAAAATGAGTAGAGAAGCTTGTTCATTTATTACGTTTCCATAGTAGACAGAACAGAACTATCATTGATCATAACCAATGACAATAGCTAGTGTAGAAATTCTACAAATATGTTACTTGAATGAACAAATACCCTCTACAAGCAACTTATGCTGCTGTAATTTGAACAAACGAAATATCACAATCTTTAAGAAAAAATTTGTCTCAGGCAAATTGTGCCTCCAGGAGTCTCTCTTTTCCTTTAAATTTTATTAATATCCCCATAGATATGCTGGGTTAAAGAATTGGAATAAACTGAATTACATGCGATACAACAGTAGCACAGAAATATTACATTGTGATTGGAATTACAGAGCTAATAAAGGTTATTGAGTCAGTTTGGTTCTGAGTAACCCCAGATTTGGCAGATGAACTTAAGGAAACTCCAAAAAATTTATTCAAAATTTAATTGTATTATTTTTAATGATTTTTAGATTTTTAAAAAAATTGACAGATAACATTGTATGTTTTTGTCATCTACAACATGTTTTGAAGTATATATACTTTATATAATAGTTAATTCTAGCTAATTGATAAATATACTACCTCATATAGTTAGCATTTTTGTGGCGAGAGCATACAGCAACCTCTCTGTTTACATTTTTCAAAAATACAATATATCATCATTAACTATAGTCACCTTGCTGTACCATATTAGGTATAATTTTAAATATCTTAAAATTCTATTAAGAACATTAGACATTCAAATGATGGCATACTGAAGACCACAGAGGATATAACTTGAATCACACTTTGCACTTATTTTGAGGAACATTTAAGAATAGAGCTTTTCCCATTTTCTCTCTTAAAGATGAATATGCTGAGATTACAGTCCAAGAAATTAAAAACCAACAAGCAAGCAGCAAGCAAGCATACAAATTTATTTTCAACTGTTTGTGTCCACTGTATATAGACTTAAAAAAGTTATTAAATATTTGTGGCCAGGCACAGTGGCTCATGCCTGTAACCACAGCACCTTGGGAAGACAAGGTGAGTGGATCACTTGAGGTCAGGAATTCGAGACCAGCCTGGCCAACATGGTAAAACTTTGTCTTTACTAAAAATACAAAAATTAGTGGGGCATAGTGACTCATGCCTGCAATTCCGCCTGCTCAGAAGGCTTAGACACAATGATTGCTTGAACCCAGGATGCGGAGGTTGCAGTGAGCCATGATTGTGCCATTGCACTCCAGCCTGAGTGACAGAGCAAGACCCTGTCTCAAAAAAAAAAGAAAAAAAAAAGATATTTGGATATTTGCAACTAAGACAAAATAACTAAATTGGATGTTGAGTTGAATATGTCTATAAATAGCATTCATAATTTAAAGTAAACTTTTCTTGTTAGTGAAAATAAATTCCCTATTACATGTAATTTCTACTTATTAGGATACCATTTAAAATTTCATTCTAGAAATAAAAGTTTCTGCTGCTGTAGAAAAAAAAGGGGACCTATTTCGTTCAAGCTCCCTATTTTACAAATAAAAACACTTACTATATTTGTGACCTGTAACTAAACATAAAGAAAAAATGTTAGATATTTTTGTCTAGGCATTATTAAAGTTGAAATTCGAAAACATAATTGTATTTGACAGCCAAATAAATATAAGATTCTTTAGGCATTAAGATATTCTATAGAGAAAAGCAAAAATATTGAGAAATCTTGTGATCTAAATTTACATATCTATAATTAACTTGTAATTTAGACAGAGGCAAAGTTACCCTAACCTATAGAAGAAAGGGATTCAAACTCTAACCTGTTTGAAAGTCAAGGATATAAAAATAAATCTTATGCATAAAACTGACCATAACAAAGGCCAGTGAAGCCACTAGGGGGAAGTCTACCAAAAAGGAAGAAGGTGTCACTGTGTGTGCTGGTGCAAGCTTGTAGCCCCAGCTACTCTGGAGGCTGAGATGGGAGGATTACTTGAGCCCAGAAATCCAAGACCAGCCTCTAAAAACAATGTTTAAAAGGAAGAAGGAGGAGGAGGAGGAGAATGGAAGGAGAGGGGAGGACGAGCAGGAGGGGAGGAGGGGAGGGGTAGCGATTGGGAAGAATGACTTATTCAGTACAAAGGTCCAAGTATGGGGTATCTGGTGCTCAGTGCCTGTTCTGTGCACAGTGCACAGTAGTTGAAGCCAGCAATCATTCCAGTTTGGTCCCTGTGCTGGGTGGATGTGACTTGGGGACACTGGCTGTGTAAGACTGTGTTAAAACAAAGTAGGTGTGCACACTTGTGAGAAAGAATTTTAAAAGTTGTTCTAAGATCTACAGCCCTCACTCTGAGACAACTTTGTAGAGGAATCATCCTGAATAATGTACCTCAGGAAGATTGGGGCCAGCTTCTCTTCCTTTGCAGGCCCCCTTGGGCATGTCATGCAAGATCAACAGGAAATGCTATTTTCCCTGAAATCCTGTCTTTATGAGGTGATCACAACCAAATTGGATAACCCCAACACTGCCTTTCATACCACCTGTGAGTGGAATCCTCACCCTATGGTTAAGCTTAGCAGCGACGAATGTTCTCTATGGCTGATTCAAAGATAAATATAATCATTCCTGTACTATAATAAAAGTGTTTGAGGAGTATGAAACTTGTAGAAGACTGAGAAATGTATGCTTATATAAATATAATATCATTTTTCTTCCAATAATTTTGTTATGCTCATTTGAAGAACCCCAGGGTCAGATGTCTGATTTTAAGTCTTATGAAAAATAAAACTGACATAAACCCATATCATAATTTAGAAATGTGCATCTAACACTTACAATTCACATCTGCCCTTTTCTAGTATTTGGGATTTAATTGAGAAAGTCACCTAGAACCCATTTTTCAACTTGTGGAAATTCCTTCAATATTGCAGTCTTGGTGGAGAAAGTCAAGCCAATCTCCCCTTGTTCTAGCCTCCTTGGCTTCCTGGTTGCCCATGGAAATTACTGCGAATTGTCCTACAAATCCCAGCTGCCATCTTGAGTGGCAATGGTCAAGACACTCTTTCATGTTTTCAACATTTTCTCTAAAAGGGTACCTTTAGTAGGTCAGTGAGGCATATAGCTGTTGTTGGCATATTTCAGTCAGTAGCCAAGGCAGCCTGCACTGAGATCACCAAAGGTCCCATTCCAATGATAACACTGACTAAAATATGAAATCATCTTGTAATATTTTTAATAGATGATTCAATGATAAGCTATAGGGAAATAGAACTTCTTTAAAAGACTGTCATCTTGTTCCTGCCTTAAAAAAAAAAAACTCTTTTGCCAATGCTGGGGTTTTCAGAATAAACCTGTTCCTGTCAGAATCACAGAATTTGAGACCTTAAAGTTGACGACTTCTGCCTGTCTGGAAGCCTGGCACACATCACAGCTTAAATATGTCAAAAGGGAATGATGGTCTATCAACACAAGTGGGGTAATTATCTGGTGTTTCTCAAATGATAATAAAACTTGTAAGTTCAGTGAAATAGTTTAATTGAATCTGCAATTGCATCTCAAACTACAGCATTGCAAAATTAATATGCCTGCAACCAGCACAAACATCATTTACTCTCAAGGACAGCTTCCTGACAGAGCAAAGGGCCTGGGACAAAGAAATCTAGCCAGAGAGAGCAATCTGCTGTGCAGAGCTGACTCTATCTTTTTAAGAGAAGAAACAACTGACAGTCATGTTAATTCTATTTATAAAATATTTTTAAAATATCAATACCACTCCAATTTTTGTACCTCCACATGCAAGTTGAAGTACAGCTAACAAAAATATATGCAACCCATAGTCAACTCATCGACCAAACAACAAAAATGAATTTCCATTGTTTTCAAATAAGTGTTGAAATGTAAGAAACATTGTTGCATGACAAAAAAGTTTCCAAAAGAATAGCACTTAGTCATTCTATTTCAGTAAAGTGGACAAGAGTTATTATAACCAAATTAATCTTAGACTATTTATAGATGAGGTGGTCACCATGGGATTCTTCCATTCAATCACCCATGTTCAAATATGTGCAAACAATTTTCTAAAAATTTTCAGGTAAGAATTCTCTATTTAAAGGCATAGGAAGAGATACTACAATTTCTGGGAATCTGCTGGAACTATAAGAGAATCTAGGTGACAAATTAGGTAAAAATTATAAAATTTAAGGAAGTAGATGATTTTCCAGAAAATTATAAATTGATAAGACTGGCCCTAGGTACAAACTAGACTAGACAGATTACCACAGAAGTGATTGAAAAACATGTTTCAAGTGCTATCACTTGAATAGGTAAGTAAGATGAACAGGGTATAGAGAAGGCTTAGAGAAGCTTTATAACAGGTTTCCACATTATTTAAATCATATACTTCACCAATAAAAACTTTTCTTGACCTTAACACATTTTTCACTCATTCCACAAATGTTCACACTTCCCCACTTACCAAATTTAGAGTCCATTTTTCATCATGGCAGTCTCTCCCTTGCAAATACACTCACCTCCAAGGCCTTTCTCTCTCTCTCTTTTTCAAACTAGGTAACAAAAAAATCACCTGGTTAAATTCAGTTCTCCTCCTGCTATGAACCTGCCCCCTAGAAGCTAAATAGGTGACTGCAACTAAAGAAAATGTAGGATATTGTGTTAGTGGCATAACTTTTGGTGTATGACTGCAAATGTAAGTAGGTCCCCAGTAGTGCCTGGCAATCTTATCACACTTTCCTTGGAAATTCATGGCTCAGCCCTATGACATTGCTCAAAGAGGAATATTTGCCTCTTTTTAACCATCCCACATTCCTTCCCATCTCCTCACTCTCAGTTCATGATATTGCTTCTAAGAAAATGGAAAGAGCCATAGTTAAATTTCCTACCCTTCCTATGGTATCCTCTATACATTTGACATTTGACATTTGTGATCATGTAGTATGTCTTCAATCATGTTACTATGAAGAAACGTCCTTCTCTTCTCTAAGGTCAACTCCTTAGCATAAGCCTTAGATTTCATTTCCTCTCACCAACTTAGGTTTTCACAACTTCAATTATACACTCTCCCACATCATCATTTTTCTCCATTTTACTGGATTATTCCCATTTGTATGCAAATATTTCATAATGACTCCCATCTTAAAATTATTATTTTCTTTTACGTTAGCTACCCATCTCACCATCACTGCTCTGTTTTATGACAAAACTTGTTTAAAAAGTACATTCTCTATTCCTCAGCTGCAATTCTACATTGAACTCCTCTCAATTAGGCTTCATTTCCACAGCTCTACTGAAATAACACTTATCCAGGTCAGCAATTATCTTAAATATTGCCAAATCCAACGGTAAATTCTCAGTCGTTATCCTCTTCAGTCTCTCAACAGAACTTTACTCTTATAATCACTTTCCCTTTCTTGACATATGTATTCACTTGGCTTCTAAGATACCACACACTCCTAGCTTATCTCCTAACTCATTTGTTGCTCTTTTTCAACTCCTTTGCCTGATTTCTTCTATTCTTCCTGAACTCTACATGCTTTAGCAGATTCAGTTCTGAGACTACTCTGACACTGTCCAAGGAAATCAAATCCAATTCCATGTCTTTAAGTGGCACCATTTATTGATGAATCCAAAATGTAGATCTATAACCTGAACCTCTTCTCTGAGCTTTAGATTCATATCTACTGTTTATTCTCCAGCTCCATTTGAACGGTCAATAGGCTTCTCAAACATAATATGTCCAAAAAATGATAATAATAAGTAAGAAGGAACCAAGGACAGAAGACACAAGCTCCAGGCTTCTACCCTCTCTGGGCTTCTTCATGTCAGGAAATGACATCATCATTTACTAAAGTGCTCAATTAAAACCTAGCTCCTTAGTGAAAATGGCTGATTTTAGGACCTGGAAAGAGGAAATACAACATGAACCTGAAACACTGTGCAATACCAGAAAGTAAGTAAGAAGAAAAATAAGATAGTCCAAGGCATGTCAAAAAGATACAAGAGCAAACCTGAAAGAGCTCTCAATGGTCAGAGTTGAAATAGTTTAGGCAAGAAATATTAATGATAGGATTAGATTATAATAGTTCCAAGAAAAAAATGAATATCTGTGAGCTATATGGAGCTAAATAAATGACTGAGTAAACAAGTAAATGAGAGAGAAGAGAAAAACTGTTCCTTACAAAAGGTTTCCAAATAATATATATAGATCCTCCAATTTCAAGAAGTGAAGCTTGATCACTACCATGGACTTTGAGTGTGAGCTGGGTTTGGTGAATTGTTTCAAAAATACAGAGTATGAAAAAGTAAAAATAGTAATGTTACAGCGGATAAATCTAGCAGACACTATCTCAACCAACTAATGTTACTATTACCAGTGATACATCATGCTGATATTATATATCCCTGGTATTCAATATGAAGAATACTTCTCTGGTGTTCTTCCCAAAAGCCCTTACCCAAAGTCTAATCATTAGAAAACATCAGAGAAAGCTAAGATTGAGGAACATTCTAAAAAAACTTGACTCATGTTCTTCAAAAAAATCAGGATTGTTAAAAATAAGGAAAGACAGGCATTGTCACAGATCAAAGAGATTAAGGAGACATGATGACTGAATTCAGTGTGGTATCCTTGATAGGATCCTATATCAAAAAAAAAAAAAAAAAAAACATTCATGGGTAAAATGTGAAATGTGAAGAGTCTGTACCTTGTTTAATAGCATGGTACCCAGTGATAATTTCTTACTTTCACAAGTGTGATATGATTATGTAAGAAGTTAACACTGGGGGAAGCTGGGCAAAGGGTGCATTAGAACTCTTTGTGATATTTTTGCAACTTTTTCAAAAATCTAAAATTGTTTGAAAATAAAACGCTTATTTTTAAAAGCCTATAAGTGATTCATGTTAATCTCTTTCTCCCACATCCCAGAGCCAGTCAGCATTGCCTTTCAGTTCTGCCTTAAGGGTGGTCAGATGGATCCTGAATCTGACCACCTCTCAGCATCTCCACGGCTACCACCTTTGGCCAAGTGGCCATATCTTTCACTTCCACTACCTGACAATAACTTCCTACCCGGTCTCACACAAGTGTCAAGCTCTTTTCTGACATCTTATATTTGTTATTTTTTCTTCTGGAAGCCTTGTCCTACCCAAGATATTGCATGGCCTACTCCTCTACTTCATCAGGTCCCTAAAATATTCCCTTTGGAGAGGACTTTTACAAAAATCTTAATTTAAAATAGCTACCTCCATTTCTTTTCCTTCACCCTATCTTATTTTTCTTCACAGCAGATTTGTGAGATTGTGGAACTATTTAGTTATTATCCATCTTGATTACCAATGTAGACATCATGAGGGCAGAGGCTTTTTCTTGTTAATGGATAAACAAACACCTATTACTTGGCATTTATAGGAAAAAGTATGATCTTATCCCAAGCTGATAGGAGTATGCATTTTACTGCCTTTTGGAAAAAGTAATGTGCTAATATCTGGTAAGTCAGTGTTACTCCATAAATTTTTGTCTCATAAAAGGTAAAGTACAAGTCTATAAGGATATTTTTTAAGAACATGTATTACAGCCTTGGTCATGGTAGCATAAAAACTAACCTGAAACGAATGAACATCCATATGGGAAAGAGAGACTAAACTGTTATATGTTCATAGTTTGTAATATTATGCAATTATTAAACAAATAAAAGTTACTAATACATAGCTATGACAAATAGCTTGTGGAATTTCCATAAGGTGCTGTCCAATGAGAAGATCATGATGAAGAAAAATGTATAAATATGATCTGTTTTTTTGACAGAAAACTCTCATAGAAAATATGGTCCATTTTTTGACCAGAAAATCCTTATAAAACATATACATGTTTATGACTATTCAATATTTTAAAAATGCATGAAAGAATAAAAATTATGTTGTCAATAAGAGTTACTCACAGGGGCAAGATATGTGAATGAAGAACACAGCAGAAGATGAAAAAGTCAAGCCAAAAAATAAAAAAAGAAAGAAAGTAAAAAATATTAAATGAAGTCTGTGATATGATGATATCCATGCTTTTACATAAAGATCTTTGTGTGTGCATAAAAGAAAGTTATTCAGGGAAGAGAATTTTAAAGTACAGAATGGCTTTTGGAGATGGAGCTCACAAATTTTTCAAACGACTATCAACTTTCAAATATAAAATTGATTGTAGGGTTCCTTAATCTTACAAAGAAAACAGAATTACTGGTAGAAATGATCAGATTCCCAGGAAATGAATAAATTCTTACAGATGGTCCTGGGAACACAGCTCAACTGCAGACTATGTTAGTCAATGTACTTTCATGTTCAGCTGCAGAAAATAGAAATTGATCCTTAAAAAAGAAAACGTGATACCCACTGATAGAAATAAAAGAGGGAGAACTTTACAGAATTTGTTAACTCAATTTTTAGTTAATTAAGCAGTCCACGGCACTTCCCTTAATTAACTAAGAGCTGAGTTAACAGTCACGGTCCCTCATGCCTCTAATCTCAGCACTTTGGGAGGCCTAGGCAGGAGGATGACATGGTCAAGAGATCGAGATCATCCTGGCCAACATGATGAAACTCCATCTCTACGAAAAATACAAAAATGAGCGGGTCATGGAGGCAGGCACCTGTAATCCCAGATACTCGGGAGGCTGAGGCAGGAGAATCCCTTGAACCTGGGAGGCGGAGATTGCAGTGAGCCAAGATTGTACCACTGCACTCCAGCCTTGTGACAGAGTGAGACTGTCTCCAAAAAAAAAAAAAAAAAAAAAAAAAAAAAAAAAAAAAAAAAAAAAAAAAAAAAAAAAAAAAAAAGAAATAAAGAAAAGAAAAGAAAATGTGAAACAAACCACAGGCTTTTTGATAAGAATATGTCCATATCTTTTCTGCCACAATTAGATGTTAGCAGTATCCCAAATAGTCCCCTGTAGAAAGTGCCGAGCACCTAATAAGTATTTATACATGTTTAAGTACTTCCATTACACATTAGAAGCATTGCATGTTGTGGCAGAAAGAAAGCATATATAATTGTGTAATTAGTCTGAACCCAAATTGTTCTGTTTGTAACACCATAGAGCACAAAATGCCAATGACAAGTATAAAGTGTAAATAAAGGAAAAAAAATGTATGATATCCATTCTGAATATCACATGAGGGAATTTTCTTACATAAGTCTATTTGTAAACAGACTTCACAATAGATGCCTTCATAATAAAGTGATTTTACTATAGGGTGAATACAGAAGAAGCCCTAAATGAAGATTTTGTAAAAATATAGAGTCTTGCAGATTCAACACTGTTCAAGAGAGAAGCATTAGTGGCATGATGATGTAATAACATATGCTTAGGTTCTGGGGTACCAAAAAACAGAGGTTGCCATATTTCTGAAATTTCTAACCTCTGTGACTTTGAACAAATTACTTAACATTATCTCTTCATTTCTCACATGGGCATATGAATTTCAATTTTATACTATATTGTGAAAATAAGTAAAACATTTTACTTATTTTACATCATGAGACTTACAACATATCCTCAGTATATTAGTTTTTATTATTAACCAGAAAAAGAAAACAATAGAATACAATGTGATAGAATATAAATTTAATAAGCAATTGGCTATAAGTAATTTCCAGTATTCACTTACAAATGATTTTGTTGCAATGATATCTTGAAAAATATTTAGTTCCGTTTTTTTGATGTGTATGAACTATGAGATCAAAATGAATTACTAATACGGTGTGCATTGTTATTGCTGGCCCAACACATTTTCTTCCTCCTACTTTTTCTAGTAACAAATTCCATGTCTCCTTTCTTATTACCACTACAATGGAGAAATGAATGAGACAGCCAATCAAAGAACCTCATCCACTGGTGACAGTGTTTGATTCAGTGAAGGGTATGCGACCAACGCTAGAGTTGTCAGTCAGGTTCCAGTTTAGAAAATAGAGTCCATGCCAGGTGGTCTAATGATTCCTGTGTGAAGAAATTTCATACAAGGAAGTAGCTACAATGGTTTTGAAGTAGCTGAGACCCCAAATAAAAGAGAAAAAAGAAACTCAGATATTAGCAACAGTGGGTAGATGCTGCCACCCCTCAGGCTGGAGGCACAAAGGAAGAGGTGGTGTAAGTCACCAGAGATCAAAAGTGGGTGCTGCCTGCTGGGAGCTGAATCCCTAGGGAGGTTGTTGCATGGGGGCTAAAAATACAAAAGTTGGGCCATTGCAACAAGGCCTGAATGATGAGAAGATGTGGTAGCCACTGGAAATACCACCTGAGGCATGGATGGGTGGGTAGGAATATTCTGGTGTATCCCTTACCCTTGCCCTCCATTGTCCCACCAGTGCCTCTTATTTGCTGAACCCCTCTGAAAGGGAGTAGGCATGGAAGTTGGGAAATGCAATTTTAACAGAGATCCTATCTGAGCACAAATGGACACATACTTCATGCATTAAAATAATCCTTGAGATCTAAACTGTTGGAGCTAGGGGTGTAAGAGATGCCTTCTATTTGTATGTCTATAAGTAGACAGACATCTTCCGCAGATTATCTGAGAAACCCATACTCCCATATACAGTAGGAGAAAATGAGTCATTCTCATAGTGAAGAGAGATCCAAATGATCCATCATAGTGGACAGAGTAAGTATACAGATCATAGTGAAGAGAGATCCTGTAGTGAAGAGGGATCTCTCTTTACTATGATCTATGTACTTACCCTGAGATATCCCATAGTGAAGAGGTGGTGTAAGTCACCAGAGATCAAAAATGGGTGCTGCCTGCTGGGAGCTGAATCCCTGAGGAGGTTGTTGCATGGATACTAAAAATACAAAAGTTGGGCCATTGCAAAAAGGCCCAACTATCTCTCCATGAAAGATCCATCTTAGTGGAGAGGATAAGTACTGAAGTTATCATTTAAATCCTCAATTCCTTTTGGCCTAATGTGACCTACCCCAGACTATCTCGGTTACATGAGCTATGATATCTCTGTTTTACCTAAGTTAGATTGTATAGGGCTTTGGTCATTTGCAATAAAAAGTCTTGACTAACATAACCATAACCGTTAACTTTGTTTTAAGGAAGTGCCACAACAAATGCCAAGTATTACCAGTAAAAGAAATGAAATTAAGAATGCTTGTGGCTATGTATTACCAGTGAGAGAAATTAAATGAAAGTGGTTATGTTGACAGGCCTTTGTTGCCATAATACTGAATGAATTCTCTCTCTTTTATCTTAAATAAATAATTTAAATTAAAAAAAAAAAACCAGAAGTTAGAAAAGTAATTTATCTCAGCCTTTAAAGATAGAGGAGCCAGTTGTATTATTTGATTCACGTCTGGTAATCAGACAGAAAGAATGCAGATTAATGCCAAATGAAGGCTATCCAAACAAAAATTCACTGCAAAGAAACAAAAATAAATCTAAAGTTAATCTGCAGCTATAGAATATGAGATGCTAAGCAGAGGAATGTTGTCCTCTTTTATCCTGCCTCAATAATTAAAGATTTTTTAAAAATAAAGTGAATAGTATGTTTAACCCATTTGAAAAAAAGGTGCAGGAGGCTCAGTCAACTTCTGTATCTATTTGCCTCCTGAAACCTCATGTTTTGAGTTTTTTCTTCTTCCACTTCAAACAATGCCTGTATCTTTTTATTACTTTTCATAAGAGGAAAATAGACTGAAATCAATGGGTTTTCGTTTATAGGACAGAAATCACTGGAAACTCAAAATTGGTTAGCAGTTTGGGCTTGTTTATTCATTTTGCCTACCTAAAAGTGAGAATCAGATCTTGTCAATAAACATTTTTGTTGAAGAATGAACTTATGACCCCAATCCCACAAAATCTGCTTCCATTTAATGATATACTTTCTACGGGTTGAAGTTTTCTAGAAATAACAGTTATTATTTCTCCAATCCATACAATGTACTAGTTGATGATTATATTTTTTAGCATGGTTTCATGTCTATTAGTCTGCTCAAGTACAGTGTAAGTTCCTTAGGACAGAAACATCCTTTTCAGTCTGCTCAGATGCAGCAATACATCTTCAGTGTAGTCTTTAACACTCAGTGTGCTCCATTAGTCCTCGTGTAAATAGAATTTTAATAAACTCTTGATATATGTAAAGAATTCATATCCCTTCAGTCACGTAAGGTACTAAAAGCAGAGACATGAGGGTTTCAGCATTTTACAAGACTAATTTTAATGGTAATCAGCATAGATTATTAAACTTGATCAGAATCTCAATCTCTATCCCTTCCAGTGGTACCGTCATTTTATTCTAATCATACTGTAGATAAGAATTAAAGGATCACTTGTATTTAATGCAGAATTTTTTAAATTAAAGATTTTGATACACTTTTATTTGTTATATGGCGTGTAAATGGAAAATTATTTTTATTTTCTTGTAGAAAGTATAGCATACTATAGTGGTTAACAGTGCGGACACTGGAGTTTGAGCTGGTTTTAAGTTTTAATGCCAGCGTTTATAACCTGTGTGGGCTTAGATAAGCTACTTACCCCTTTTCATCTCAGTTTCCTTATCTGTCACATAAAAATAATCTCTAGTAGGACTACCACCCCTACTCACCTCATATGTTGTTTTGTGAGGATTAAATGATATGATGCTTCAAAAACATTCAACATTAAAATAAAGGATCAGACCCAAGAGGGTTGTTGGTAGTGCTGTCTTGTATAATTTTCACCTTATTAATCTCTCTTTATGTGAATTTGAAATGTATTTAAAAATGCATTTTAAGATAATCGTGAACATTTTTAAAGGTCTCTTAATGCACATACATTGCCAGATTAATTAGATACTTATGTAAAACTAA
Organism: Plecturocebus donacophilus; assembly: GCA_004027715.1. Taxonomy (NCBI): domain Eukaryota; kingdom Metazoa; phylum Chordata; class Mammalia; order Primates; family Pitheciidae; genus Plecturocebus; species Plecturocebus donacophilus. Next base: position 14,800 of record PVKP010018545.1, on the reverse strand, counting down.
AGAAATTAATTTATAATGAAATAGAGTCAAAGACAATAATAGTTTTATGTTAGGAAGAATATTTTCAGTTTATCATATTAATATGTCAAAATGGGATTATCTTGCTATGTACTATTAGGGATTTGATACAACTTTACATTCATTATTAATTAGAAAAAATTAATGGAAGAATATCTCCTTAATTTAGGATAAAGTATAACCTAAATTAAAGGTGAAATGTTGGGGGCATTTCCATTTTTAAAGCACTATACCCTTTCTAGTACTCAAAATAACCATTTAGAACATGTAATTACAAAATCCCATTCATATTAGACACAACCATTGTTAAGAACTTAACAGAGAATATGCACTGCAAAAAAGAAAAAAAAACCACAAAATTCTGCTGTGCATAAAATAATAAACATAAAAAGATACCTAATGTGTTGCCTAAATTAATCTACATATTTAATGTAATTCCAATGGCATAACAATGGTTTGTTTAGTAGCTTAACAATATTCCTCTAAAATTTAAATAATAATCCTGTGAGATAACATTAAACTTTAAGAGTATGGTAGTGTACTATTTTTCTGTTAATAGTGGTGAGTTAGGGAAAATTGAGAACTCTTATCTGAGATAGTAAAATTTACTACAAAGCCATGATATAGCACTAGACTAGTGTTGGTTTTAAAATAACTAGAGCATGTAATAAAAAGAAAACCACAAACACTAATCACACTATATGTGATAATTTAGCAGAAAAACAGAATTAAAAATAAATAAAAATACTATATTCAATATACGATTTTAGGGAAACTGGAAAATTATCTTTAAATTTCACACAATATGCCAATAAAATTTTCAAATGGAATAAAGGTTCAAAAACGTAAAGAAATTTATGAAATCCTAGAGGCAATTATTTGTGTATAATTGATCTTGGCAGCAGTTCCTAAAAACTAAATCCATAATATATTTGACAGTATAAATATATTTCACTAGCAAACGTAGAGTTAGAAAAAAAACGACAAAATAGGGACGATACTGTGTATGCATTCACCAAATTACTAATCCTTAATATCATAAAGCAATGAAAAGAAAACCACTATCATAATAAAACCTGGACAGGCAATTCACACACACACACACACACAAGGGAAATGATTAAATATGTAAATAATTAGCCTCCTAGTATTCAGAGAAATTCAAATGCAATCACTGGTATATGTTTTTACCAAAAGTATTGATCTATGTATATATGTGTGTGGGTCTATAATGTTTGAATATGTGCATGTATTTATACACACACACACACACACACACACACACACACGGGGCGGGGGGAGGGAGAGAGAGAGAGACAGAAACAGACACACCTAAGAGAGAGAGAGAAAAAATACCTAACCAGTTTTGGTTAGGTGTTTGGTAATGTGTTGAGGAAATATACACTCATGTGCTAGAAGTGGGCATATAAATTGGTAAACTTTTTTACCAATTTAGGGGAATTAAAAACAATACTCTTAGAGCTATGATTTCTACCTTTAGAGATTTACTCTGAGATTAATCTACAAGTATAACAGCAGTAATTATATTGATGGAAAATTCTAGAAAACTATTATAATAACATAATAGATCTAGTTAGGAGAAAACGTGAAAATATATACAGATTTTTAAAATCACACAGATTTCTATCACTTGCTGAATATTACCGTCTATAGAAAATGTGTATTTTTCTTTTTCCTTCTGGATCTTATTATACTACACATTTAAGATTTTACAAAAATCAATGAAATTAATATAATTTTGCTGACTTCTTTACAAATGTGAATATATTTTTATCTCAATAGATATATTTATTCAACTGTTTTTTTTGACTATATGATAATTAATTATGTGGATTTTCCAAAGATTATTCAACCAATTGCAGAGTATGTAGGTTTTCTATACTTTTTCACCATAAAAAAAAAAATACTGTAAAAATCACCCTTAAAGCTAAAACTTTTTTCTACAATTCAGCTATTTAAAGAAACAAACAAATGTTAAATACACCAGTTCTAAATATTTCAATGTTCTAATTTACTAATAAATGAGAATGCTGAATTTTGATGAAACTATGTAAAGAGTTTGGGAAGTTACCTAGTTCATACTGACAATACTTCAGGCATAAATTGGAATCTTAGTGAACATCTGATACGAAAACATTTGTTTCAACAAACCTGGACCTGCTGAAGAAGACCCTAATTGTATTTAACCATCTTAATAATTGCTATACAAGTAGCCTATTTCAGTTGACTCATGTGATGCTTAAGATGATAGAAAACACTTCATTAATTGAATCTTTTTTAGTAAAAAAGTCATGAATATGCCAATCAAAAATAAACATATTTAGAAACTAAAGCAAGAATTATTAAATGAGATAATTTGTTTAAAGCATTGAGCACAATGCCTGGCAAACGATAAAATGCTCAATAACACTTGATTCTGATTATACCCATTAAGAAATGTGAGGGAAATATAGGACACAGGTCCTGCCATCAAGGAGCTTAAAATCGTCATAATTATAAATTTCAACCATTTCCATAGTCTCACTACAAAGCTACTACAGAAGAACTACTCTGTTAAAAATAATAATGTTGATGTAGGATGTGTTTACCCTTTTTGGACTCTCTTAATTTTTTAATTTTTCATTGAAACATTTGTTTATCAAACATTGAAAGGCATTTTAAAAACATATAACTTTTCTTATTAATGTTCATAAATTACTTAGTCAAGTTTACTCCCTAGGTTTCCTTTTACAGCCTCTCTAGCTTTATGCCTATTTATAAAAACTCTAGGTAAAAAGTATGACGCGTGTGTGTGTGTGTGTGTGTGTGTGTGTGTGAGAGAGAGAGAGGGAGAGGGAGAGAGAGAGAGAGAGAGGACGGAGTCTTTCTCAGGCTGGAGTGCAGTGGGGCGATCTCGGCTCACTTTAACCTCTGCCTCCTGGGTTCAAGCAATCCTTCTGCCTCATCCTCCCGAGTAGCTGGGACTACAGGTGTGCACCACAATGCCTTGCTAATTTTTGTATTTTTAGTAGAGATGGGTTTCACCATGTTGGTCAGAATGCTCTTGATCTCTTGACCTCATGATCTGCCCACCTCCGCCTCCCAAAGTGCTGGGATTACAGGCCTGAGCCACCGCGCTCGGCTGACATCTATGTTATATAACCATGATCTTAGCATAGCGTTTCATTGTAACTGATTAATGACCCCTACAGCGGAAAGCCTAATCATCAATTCATTTGGTAAGTAAAGAGTTCTTGAAATATATATCTAAAAATGTAAATAAATCCGGAATATATACTATTCTCTCCAAGCCAAAATAATGGTTGTCATAGAAACAACGAACAGCAGAAAGTCAGATCTGACATAGCAAGAAGATAATGGATATCATCTTTGGGGGAAATCATAATATAGTACAGGCTATGTTGGAAAAATTATCTATAAATAATATTAATTGCCACGACTTCTTCCAAACCAAGGTTCTCAAAGATGGAATTAAATATCCTAGACTGATAAATTTAAAGCATATATATTCTCAAAAATGTGGAAGTTAGGCATTAAAACAAATTTCAAGATCAAATATAAATAGCAGCCAGAAGCGGTGGCTCATGCCTGTAATCCTAGCACTTTGGGAGGTCTCAACAGGTGGATCACCTGAGATCAGGAGTTCAAGACCAGCCTGGCTAACATGGCAAAACCGCACCTATACTAAAAATACAAAATTTAGCCAGGCTTGGTGGCACATGCCTGTAATCCCAGCTACTCAGAAGGCTGAGGCAGGAGAATCGCTTGAGCCTGGGAGGTGGAGGTTGCAGTGAGCCAATACATATACATATATATACTTTATTTATATGATTTGTAAGTAAAGTATGTTCATTTACTGTCTCACATGATACTTCCACCAACATTATAATCCAATGGCATAAAAATATATAACAGTTTAATATTTCACATGTCTATATGACACAATTAATGGGACCCACCCGAGAATGGTTGGGTCCAATTACATTTACCATGGAAATATCTAGTGCTTTTTGCACTCTAGGAATATTTACCAGCTTTCATGTTGCTTTTGAAAATTGTTTTAACTGAGGTTGTTTTTGGTGTTTTCTTTCCTCTTTTTTTTTTTTTTTTTTGGTAATGCTAAGACTGTTGCAGTTGTATGTTAGGGAATGTAAAGAAACTTAAGAGTTCACTATACAAATCAAGTTTCATAACATTTTATTCAAATGTCTAGAATTGTAAATTATATAACTCAGTCTTTGCTCCTACTCCCTTATTATGATACTTGTGAGATAAGGGCAAAAGCAACAAACTGAGAGTCCATTGTAACTTTAACTCACTGAAAATACTTTTCTATCTGAAAATTAAATATCATTAAAAAGATCTTTTTCAAGTTTTTATGTGCCGATTTTTGGTTGAAAAACAAGTTACATTTTTGTTTTGTTGTATTTATTCTGATTGCTCTTTCTTCATTGCATTTAAAAACTGTGATTTTAACCTTAGTCCAATTCTCAATGGAATTCGGTAATTTTGAGACTTATTTAACTATTCCAGTTCCTGCAAGATCACTGTAGATGAACATGTAAAACATATGGTACAATAATTCTGTGGCCCTAAACATTCCCAGCACATTTACAAATTTTTCAAACAGAAAAGAAGGATTTTTAAAAATATACAAACATGCACTTCCCAGAGTGAATGGATTAAATATTATTGCCACCTATTTAGAAATCGCACCAACTGTCTCTCCTTTTTTAAAGCAGGACCAAGTTTAATTCTTCCTGCATTCACTTGCACACAAATACTCTTCCCCCAAGCTGTCAGAAAGCATCAGACTGCCTGATCTGCACAGTGAATTTTAAAATCTTCTGAGAAACACAAGGACATTTGCTTCAGGCACTGATTTCATCATCACCATCATAAACAACAAGTATAAAGCAAGTTAAGCTCTGGTATTTGAACTAAAGCTAGATGATGGTACTTTGAAGACAGTTAGTAGAATTTTAATCACCTAAATTAGTTTGGATCCATTTTTCAAGCCAATATATTTCACAGTTGAGCTATCATTTATTTATTGTCTGTGACCCCTCCTAGATGGCCCCAAGGTAAGGATGTGACTCTCTAACATGAGGTTTATAAAATGCAAACAGTCTAAGATTTATTTGTAAATAAATTACACTGTCAGATGAAAATGTTTTGATCACTAACATGAAGATGGTATCTTTAATATTTAATAGCAACTTTAATTCTTGTGCTCTCTATGAAATGCAGCTACAATATCAATTCACCTATGAACATCCTGATAAATAACTGATGTGGGAAATTGGGAGGTTTTCTAAGATGCATTTGGACCTTATGCTAATAAAGCCATATCCTTCAAATGATGTGAGCGATAGTACCATTAACACCACCACGACTACCTCTATATTTAGTTTTTCATGATAGCTACTTAAGAGTTAAAGACCACAGTGATTGTTGTTTTTCTAGATGCATTGTTATAGATAAACAAAATTTTATTTGAAATTTGGTCCAATTGTGCTTTTGAGTTTAAAGCCAAATTTAAATGAAGTTTGTTGGGGATTAAAACAAACAAGCAAATATAAAATCTAGCTCTGTCCCTAGCCAGTAAAATGTAATATAATTACTTCATTCAGTCAGAAGCTGTGACTAAGTGAGTCCAGTTGAAATGCAGGGTAAGTAGATTTCTGAATTCTTAAATTATAAAAAAGTAATGCAAGGTTCTGGAGTTCAAAAGATAGAAAGATATTATCTTTTTTTTAGGGAGTCCAGGATACCCATTAATCCCTCTGGCGAAAAGTGATATATACAAAGGTTTTACCTTTAAAATAAATGAACAAACCCTTCATTTGTTAGCTGCTGCTACAGATTGACACTGCATACTTCAACTCATCTACTTTTCATTGTAACGTTTTCACGTTATCACAAGTAGCACTATGTCACCAAGACAAACCAATTTCCTTCATGAAAATGTAAAACAACATGTTTGCTGTAAGATATTTCCATCAGTATCAGTGACATACATGGAAAGTCTCAACAGTCTTCCCTGTCACTTACTTACAGAAAGGAGAAGTAAAATGTTCTTTCACACTAAAACTGAATACTCTGCCCACTATTTCATTTAGCTCGTTGAATTTGTTCATAAACTCATCACTGGCACTGTCCCACAGCCACAAAAAGGCAATAGGAAATGAGAAGCCAATTACATTTACCAAAAGATAGATTCATTCTAGTCATAAGAGATGCTGACATGAAAGATACAGCCATGTCTTTCACTTGATGATTTGCGTCCCGATACTTAGTAGTCAGGCTTGTAACTGAACCATCAAAGAGCCCTGTGGTCTGGTAGAGAGGTAGACTCTAGGGACCTACATTAAAGTCCTCTGCCACCAGTTCACATTTTGATTCTTGTCAAAGTACTCTCCCTGGGCCTTAGTCTCCACATCTGCAAAATAAGGGAGTCAGCCTAGATGCTCTCAAAGGTCCTACTGGTTCTCACAGTCTTTGAATTCAAAATGAGGTTTGACTCTTTACTGTTGTTTTTGTCTCAGTTGTATACAGAGCATTAGATCCTCTTAAAAGCACTAACATGTGTTTTCTTCTTCAATCTGCCCAACTTTATAAAATAATTAATAAAGTGTTGAATTTGTCATCAGGCTAAAAGTAACCCATAGTGATAGATAGTCCTCCGTAGGTTATATTGCCATTTATTCTTTAGCCTTCCTCCCCACTGTTTATCTCAAGGAATGGCTCTGATTACATACTCAATTACAAGTTGTTCAATGATGCATATCACCATTCCCTTCCAGAGAAATGTCGACAAATGTTTCCTTCAAAACCCTTGAAAACTCACAAAGAAAAGTACGTCAACAGCACAACAGGAAAAAAACTAATTAAACTTTGCAGTTGCTCTCTTTAATAGCCTAAGTCTTCTCTGACCACAGTGGATATGTATGTATTTTCTCCTCTCTAGACTAGAGTAATGGTGGTGAAGTGAAGCAGTTATAACCGCATGTCAAAATAGTTATTAAAAAATAAAACCACTCTCCACTCTAACTGTTAACCTTCCAGGGAACTGCTCAGGTGCTCAGAACAACTGCCTGACCTATAATTTTTCAAACCTCCCTAAACCACCAGAACATCACTTTCATCTAGAAAGCATCTTGAGCCATAATTGTAAGGCCTGATGGTGTTTAAATGAATATTATAGGTACTTTGTGAACTCAGATGCTATGGAAATCAATAAGTGTCTTACATAGAGAAGTCCTGCAATATATTTTTCCAGGAGAGAGCCAATTTGTAGAAAGTCAGACGCCAAGGAGGTTGTAAGCATGCTGGAGGTTTTAAAAAAAAAATTACAGGGGTGTGGAAAACACTGCACTGCACTGCTAGATGAGGGAATATCTCAAAGATATAGAGTTTTAAACTGATGCTGTGTTTTAGAAGAAATAGTAGGCAGTTCCTGCAGTGCTCTAGGGCTTGAAAAAGAACTCTCGCAAGTACACAGAAAGGGTTTGAATAGTGCTCCCAAGGGTCTTGAATGTAAACATGTATCATTGCTTGTCTAAGGGTAAGAATATCCAGTGAACTCATTCTCTCTAGCTTTTAAGATTTGTCAGAAATTAATTCATTCAGTCAATGAAAAAAACTACAAGCATCATCCAGTGCTCAGAACTCTTCTAGGCATCATAGGTAACAGTGGAAAAGGCAATATCATGCCATCCACAAGGTTACAGTCACTTGGAGGGAGGTGTGAAAAGGCTTTAGACAAATCCCAAACAAACCTTATCCTCTGAAATTCTACTCTCTGGCCATAACCTTTCCACCTAACTGGAGAATCATATCCTCAGAACAGCTCTTGTGTTCTCCCTTCTCCCAAGTGTTCTTTTATCTCCTCCTTACTTTTTTATACTTTCTAAAAGTCCCAAATAAAAAAGGTTCTACTTCAGTCAAGAGATACTATATTTTTATTCTAAATTTTTCTAACAATGATGAAGGAGAATTATGAATACCAAATAAAATTTTGAATCCTGGGGGAGAAAGAAGAGGATTTAAAACAGGATCTCAGGTCACAGAACCACATTGGATGAACTTTAGTATGAATATTTTTTTTTGAGAAGAAGTCTCACTCTGTCTCCAGACTGGAGTGCAAGGGCGTGATCTCGGTGCACTACAACCTCCACCTCCTGGGTTCAAGCTATTCTCAAGCCTCAGCCTCCTGAGTAGCTGGGATTACAGACACCAACCACCACGCCTAGCTAATTTTTGTATTTTTAGTAGAGATAGGGTTCCACCATGTTGGTCAGACTAGTCTCGAACTCATGCCTCGTGATCTGACCGCCTTGGCCTCCCAAAGTGCTGGGATTACAGGTGTGAGCCACTGTGCCTGGCCTAGTGTATATTTTCAAAGGATGTTTTGGTGAGTTTAAACTCCCCAAAAACAAATACCCCAGAGAAGTAATGCTAGAAAAAAACTATTATGAAAACAGTCTCTCTTGAATGATACCCTTTTATGTTGGGTAATTATTACCTTGCCTCGTGGAATGCAACATTAAAAGGAAGTTTACACCTATCATCGCGTGAGGGGTGGGTGAAGGCAAGGGGCTTTCACTTCATTTAGTTTTGATTTGCATGTTAACTCTTCTAAAATATAATTTTGAGATTCCCTTTCCCTTAATAATTGAGGCTGAATGAGCACAGAGCTGTTGGAAAAGGATCACCTAGTTCACAACCTTCATTTGGGCATGTGTTACAAAGAATGCAGTTTGAAAATGGGTAGAATTTTAAGTTAGAACGTATCATACTAAGCTAGATGGTGTTATTCACATGAACTGCTTGGGAGAAGTGTACACATGAAGAAAGCTGCCCTTACACAAGTGCATGAACCTGGCCTTGAGTCTGAGTTTTACCTGTGTCCAAACAACTATAGGATTTCAAGGCTTTCAAGGCCTTGATTTCACATAAGCAATCTTTTAAAAAGTAAACATCATTTTCTCATCTAGGAAGTATACGTATTACATTCAGCACTATAAATATTCTGCAACTCGTTGACCAAGCTACAGCAGTTCAAAATGGCTTAACTGATTAGATTTCGAAAGATAGATTGATTTCAGCAAGCTGAAGACACACATTAAATTATTTTCACTTGCTGTCTGCTTACCTCTGATTGGACTCTTTGCTGCCTCCTGTATTCTCACTCCACAGAAATGAGTAGAAATACACTGCTGAAGTCTAATGAACCAAAATTATATCATGTGTTACAAATATTTTGGTATGATGAAGAACTTAAGAGCAGATACAAGCCAGTGAATAAAGCTAAAGCCCCCAAGAATGGGCCATGCAACACAATTTAGAGCACAACTGAAACAGAGCTTTAGATACTCACTGGTAAAATGATTAAAAGTGGATGGATTGACACTATCAACACTCTCAGCACTGTCACAGCTGAAAACTTCATCATCTGATTCCTGCACAGAAGAGCAGGGTGAGGAGCCGTCGACTTCTTCAAACTTCCCCTTTAAAATTCCACTCATAGCGGCAGCGTTGTCACATGTATCTGTAGCAGGAACGGGAGCAATGGAGCATTGAAATATTTGGCTGCTGACTGCATAGTCAAAGTCTCAAAGTCATGGGGGGGGCTGTAAATTTTTGAACCACACATACCACATTATCATATTCATGCAGAAATTATTCTTCGTATAATGTTGGAAAGCATTGAAGACAATTCCACCCTAAGTCGTTATTTTCATTCTCATTCTGACAACAGTCTCTTGTAAGAAAAAGTAAAAATTAAAAATATGAATAAATTTGCTGCATAAGGAAATATGGCTTAGTGTTTTGAAACGTCAAAATAGGAGTCAAATACACTTATTTGATTTGTTCTAGTAAATTGCGTACTGTCAATGACAAGAGTCAGAGTTCAGGACAGAATAGATCACTCACTTGCATGCTGTCATATCCAGAGCATACAGATTAGGGTATGTCTGTCTTGCTTGGGATTTCTTTTTTTCTCAGGTATAAAGGCATCTACTTTCCTGAGGCTCTTTGTCCATCAAAAATCAAATTGGTTGCTAGGAATGGTGATACCTGCAGAATTCAGATGCCTTATCATGTTTCCAGTCAATTTAGCAGAGCTACAGGGAACACTTGAGTCCTATGTCAAGGAGGCTGGCTGAATAGATTTTATACATGGTAAACTGGAGTCCCTAAATCTTTTATTGAATAAAATATTAATTTAAATCTCTTCGCTCTCTGTTATCAACATGGTCAGTGAAAGCCAGTTATATGTAGCCTGATAACATTTCTTAAAATTTGTTTAAGTCAATTTAGATGAATCACTAAACCTCTGAGAGTAGCAATTTCTTCATAGCTATATATAGAAACAGTGAAAGTGATCGTGGGTTGCAAATAAAATTTCCTACACTGGTAGCTAACCTTGATAAGTAAGTTGAGGTAAACATAATAAAATCATAAATTCATTTTAGTCTTCTCTTTTGTCTACTGTTATTTGCAACAAGGATACTGAGAAATACTTCACCTGGAGGAAAAGGATAGCATAAGTACAATAGTAAACACTTCTTAATCAAGGAGACAGTAGGTAGTAAGAAGTATGACCTGTGGAGAGCCAGAGAAAGCATGCTCAGGCCAAAGGGTAAAGCTGTTACTTGGGTCCAGGTTATTTTGCTCCATGCTTTCCTTACTTAATCTCCTCTAACTCTGGGCAATGCCCCATTTATATTCAGAATCTGCATTTTTCTTTCTCTTGTTAATTTTCTTTACAAAGCCAAAGAAGCAATTTTTAGCTTGCATTATAATTTTAATCCCAACTTGAACTGGCTGTACAAGATAGCCCAAGATTGGTTTAGATATGTAACTTGGAAGGGTTAACAAACTAGGGAATCAAAATAGTCTCTTCCCCATCAGCTCAACACACTATCTGAAATGCTCTTGAATAGAGATGCATCAGTTGGGGGGACAAACTTATTTTACCAAAGACACCTGTACAATATATGATATCAAGGAGAGGTGACATCAAACGCCAGCATGGTGGTCCTATCTATGCCTTTTTGGTAGTAAGAATCAAGCCTGGAGAGACTTTTTTTTTTTTTTTTTTTTTTGAGAAAGTAGCAAACTAGGGACCAACTACCCTCCTTGTGCCACTTGTGGACGTCATGCTCACCCTTGATTTTGGTAGCTGAAATTCCCTGGGGCATATTTATTCCAGATCTTTCTGTTGACTGGCTTCCTCTGTTTCTGTATTTTCTGCTTCCTCATATCCTCAGCTTATAGACGCCTTTAGCTTCTAACAGACTTACCTCTACCTTATAGTATCATCATATTCTGTCAGCCTCCACACTGAACACCAATGACTCCTTTTTTTTTAAAGGAATTTGAGTATCATTCTTTGGTCATTTATGCTATTACATAGAAAAGAGATCTATTTTGCTGTCATTTGTTTAAAGGCCATTCATTATTCAGTAAACATCTATTGAGCTTTTATTATGTTCCAGTGACTATTTCAGATGTTGGGGAGTGATAAAGAAGCAACATTGAATTTTGTTTTGTTCTTTTATTTATTTATTTTACTCTAATGGTCCTTATTTACTGAATGTTATTAGAGGAAGGTGTAGACAAATAATAAGAAGAAACAGATAAATTAAATATATAAACATCATATGGAGGTAAATGCTATTGAGAAAAATAAGCCATTAGGTGATAAGGTGACTACAGTGTTGACTGACAAGAACATTCCATCTTTAGTAGATCAGTGAACTGATGTCACTCCACCAAGAGGTAATAACATGAAGGAGGTGAGGAAACCAACAATGTGGGCTTCTTAGTGAAGAGCAGTCCAGAACAAAGGAATGGTGTGTGCCAAAGCCCAAGAGAGGCACAGTGAATGACAAGGTCAGACAGGTCTTCAGGTGGACTGTATAGAGCCTCTAAGGACTTTGGCTATTTCTCTAAGTGAGATGAAAGCCACTACAGTTACTTAAAACTACAGGGTTTAAGTAGTGTAGTACCAAGATATGGCTTACATTTTAAAGGGACACCTCATTAGTTTGTTATTTCATCAGAAAACAGAGGGTCTATAGTAAAGAAGGTAGGTTTGATGGGAAAAAGAAAAAAACCCATTAGGGAGGATTTAGTGGCTCCGATGAGCAGTTACAGTCAGAAACCTAACTAGTCATAGGGCTGAAGAAGTCAGTAGTTCTTTTGGGGTGGCAGCTGGGGAATAAGAATTTAGAAAGAAGACAAAGTGGCGGGAAGGTGAAAGGTTTTTCTAAAAGAATTTTGTTACTTAATTTCACCTATGACCACCTCTGGTTTCTAGCTTTGTTAATTATTTGATGATAAGGAGACACCTTACCTATTAGATTTAAAATAGGAATCATCCAGATACTTTTTGCCATTTGTGGTGCTACTGTGGCAAAATGACAACAAAAATGTAGGCTTTCTTTTATCACTCTAAAGAAATATTTCTTTTAATTCGACAGAGAAAAGGCAATATATGGATGGTGATCATTCTCAAGGATTTACTTACTAATGAGAAAAGGGAGGCACGGAGTTAATAACTATTTTATCTACAATTCAATCACAGCCACTACCTGCTACAATAGGGGTTATAGGACTCTGGTTCTGGGTTGACCCTGTTTGAAAGCCAAGCAGCCTGCATCTTAAAAACTTACATGTAGGCCTAATGTAACCTTTGTTTGTTTAGAGAGAGGCTCATCTTCAAGTGACATTTGGCACTTTTAGAAATATTGCAGAAAAGCTTGGAAAGACTGAAAGCTAATGTTGATTTTTTAAAATGCTGTTGTACCTTCTGTTTATTAGTTATAGGAAACTATTTAGAAATTGTTTTACTATGAAGTTGTTTAATTGATTTCTTTAATATAAAATCAATGTAAATAATCTCTGTCAATGTGCTACATTTGCTCACACATACTTCTATGCCCTTGAGGCGCTGAAGATTCTTGCACAAAGTCATTAGAGAAAGATTAAATTGTATGATTACATATCTAAGTAAACACAAAAATAAGGTGGCAAAAAAATCCCAAAGCCTAGAAGACTCAGAAAGAGAGACAAAGAGCAAGAGAGAGAGAAATATTGAGGGAGACAGTGAGAGAGAAAAGAATTGTTTTATTCTATTTTATTTTCAACAATCTAATTCTACTGGAGTACACTCTGGTTGTATAACCAAAATTGTGATGTTGTAATGATTCCATGGCAATAGAAGCAAGATCATACAGGGAAAGCTAAATCATGAGAGAGAATAAGATGCTACTCCCATTCAGATGTCTGCAGCCATGGATGGGAAGGGAGGAAAACTAAGGGAGAAGACAGTTACTATGAACATTCTTTATTGAGTTTGCCCCATCCGCATAGTCAAGCAACAGTGATCATAAACAATATTTTAAAATCACCCTATAATACAGAATGCTCTTTCTGATAGTATGTGGCTGGAAAAAAATTGTTGACAAACAGAGGGAAGTACAGATGACTTGATTTATATTTTCTAGCACTGAAAAATTGTATTTGTTGTGCATGTTAGAAGTTAGAAAGAAGTTCCTCAATTCTACTCCAAGGTCCCCTTACAAGTCCTGTGTTGGTCCAAGGAAATGATACATTATTAGGTTTCTAAAATAGATCTCCTGTAATCCCAGCACTTTGGGAGGCAGAGGCAGGTGGATCACTTGAGGGCAGGAGTTCGAGACCAGCCTGGTCAACATGGTAAAATCCCATCTCTACTAAAAATACGAAAATTAGCCGAGCATGGTGGTGCATGCCTGTAATCCCAGCTACTTGGGAGGCTGAAGCATGAGAAAAATTGCTTGAACTGGGAGGTGGCGGCTGCAGTGAGCCAAGATTGTGCCACTGTACTCTAACCTAGATGACAGTGGGACTCTCTCTCAAAACTAAAATAAATAACTCTAATGAATTATTACCAATTCTATATGCAATTATTCATTTTGAGAAGCATATTAAATACAATTTTCTTACTAGCTTTCCTAAGATAAAAATTGTTACAATTGCCATATTTATCCAATAGAATGTTAAGTTCTGAATGGTTGAGCCTCCTAAAATTCATATGTTGAAATCCTGACCCCAAGGTGGTGTTATTAGAGGGTGGGACTTTGAGGAAATAAGTAAGCCATGAAGGTGGATGAGTGTCATTGTAAAGAACCCCAGAAGAGATCCCTTGCCCTCTTGCCATATGAGGTTACAGCAAAAACACAGCTGTGTAGAAAGCAGTCCCTCACCAGGCACAGTATCTATCAGCACCTTGATTTGAACTTCCATCCTCCAGAACTGTAAGAAATAATTTCTGTAGTTTGTAAGCCTCCCAGTCTATGATATTTTGTTGTGGTAACCAGAAATGATTAAGACATAGAATAATCAGAGTTTCTATTAAAATATTCAAAATGACAGTTTAGTAACTTTAAACAAACCTAGAGACTTAAAAGAGTATAAGGAGATTATTAGCATTTAAAAGTAACAATAGAAAATTGTAAATTACTAATTTTTATGCTGTTGTTACAAGAAACAACTGACTCAGGATAGATCACTTACAGAATACAAAGATAATCTAAAATTGCCATTTTGAAAAAGAACTACAGTGAATATTGGCTACATTGACTTTTCTACAAGCAGAAGTTAGTTTTCTAAAAATCAGAGAGTTAGAGCTTAGATGGATCCTCTGTAAGGGACTTAAATGTTTGTTGTTACCAGGCAAGTCTGTCAGACTACTACATTCAAAGGT
>PVKP010018544.1:0-44027 GCA_004027715.1 Plecturocebus donacophilus | reverse complement strand
ATCTACGTTTGATAGGTGTACCTGAATGTGACGAAGAGAATGAATCCAAGCTGGAAAATACTCTTCAGGATATTATCCAGGAAAACTTCCCCAACCTAGCAAGGCGGGCCAATATTCAAGTCCAGGAGATACAGAGAACACCACAAAGATATTCCTCAAGAAGAGCAACCCCAAGGCACATAATCGTCAGATTCACCAGGGTTGAAATGAAGGAGAAAATGCTAAGGGCAGCCAGAGAGAAGGTTTGGGTTACCCACAAAGGGAAGCCCATCAGACTCACAGCAGATCTCTCAGCAGAAACCCTACAAGCCAGAAGAGAGTGGGGGCCAATATTCAACATTCTTAAAGAAAAGAACTTACAACCTAGAATTTCATATCTGGCCAAACTAAGCTTCATAAGCGAAGGAAAAATAAAATTTTTTGTGGACAAACAAGTACTCAGAGATTACATCACCACCAGGCCTGCTTTACAAGAGCTTCTGAAAGAAGCACTACACATGGACAGGAACAACCAGTATCAGCCATTCATCTCCTTTTCTCTCTTTTTCTAAAATCTCTTCCTCTTTCTTTCTCTTTCATTCTTTTTTTTTCTTTTGCTGTTTCTTTCTTTCTCCTTTTCTCTCTTTTTCTAAAATCTCTTCCTCTTTCTCTCTTTCATTCTAAAAAGAAAAAAAGAAATTGTGAAAATGATTTTATATTGCAGAAAAATGTCAAATAAAAAATTAAACCATATAACATGCTTATAAATTGAGAGAATTAATATTGCTAAACTGTCAATTCTCCCCAAATTCATCTAGAGCTTCAGTGCAATACCAGTTCAAATTCCAGGAGGCTTTTTAGTAGAAATTAATGAGCTGATGGTAAAAAGTTTTATGAAAATGCAAAGGATGAAAATTAGTCAACAGAACCTTGAAAAGAACAAATATGGAAGACATATACTTCCTGCTTTCAAGACTTACTATAAAGCAACAATGATTTGGACACTCTTATTTGCATCAGATAGACAAACAAGTCAATGAAACAGAATTGAGAGTCCTGAAATAGGTCCACGTGTGGATGGTCAATTGATTTCCCACAAAGGTGTTTGTGCATGCCCGCACAGGCACACACACATCCAATATAGAAAGAAAAGTCTGTGCAACAAATGATTCTACAGCAATTGGATATCCACATTAAAAAACAACAACAACAACAACAAAAACAAAAGGACTTTGACTGATACCTCATACCATATATAAAAATTAGATTAAGACAGGAAGCCTTAATGTAAAATCTGAAACCGTTAAGCTTTAGTGTTAAAAGGAGATACAGGAAAATATCTGCATGCTCTTGTACTCAGGTAAGATTTCTTCAGAACATAAAAATATTAGTCATAGAAGAAAAAAACACAAATTAGATATAATCAAAATTTAACCCTTCTGCTCATTAAACAATATCATTAAGAAAATGAAGAGAGAAGATATAGACTGGGAGAAATATTTGCAAAATCAATTATATTTTATTTTATTTTTTATAGAGACAGGGTCTTACTATATTGCCCAGGCTGGTCTCCAACTTGTGACTCAAGAAGTCCTCCCACCCCAGTCTCCCAAAGCGCTGAGATTACAGGCATGAGCCACAGTACCTGGCCTGCAAAATCTATTTCCTTTTTTTTTTTTAGATGGAATTTCACTCTTGTCACCCAGGCTGGAGTGTAATGGTGCGATCTGTAACCTCTGCCTTCCAGGTTCAAGCAATTCTCCTGCCTCAGCCTCCCAAGTAGCTGGGATTACAGGTGCGTGCCACCATGCCCAACTAATTTTGGTATTTTTAGTAGAGATGGGGTTTCATCATGTTGGCCAGGCTGGTCTCCAACTCCTGACCTCAGGTGATCCACCCATTTCAGCCTCCCAAAGTGCTGGGCAAAATCAATTTCTGACAACAGATTTGATATCTGAAATGTACAAGAATGCCTACACGTCAATAATAAAAAGAAAGGCCAATTGCCAAAAACTGGAAACAATCCAAGTGACATCAACAAGTGAATTTATACACAAACAGTAGTATATTCATGCAGTGGAGTACGTTTGGCAGTTTAAAGGAACACATTTCCTCAGGAATCTCAAAGACATCATTTTGAGCAAAAGAAGCCAGACACAAAGAGTACTTATCGTGTGATTTCATTTATAGGAAGTTCTAGGGTAGGTAAATCTAACCTGTGATGATAGAAATGAAAAAAGTTGGCCCCACTCGTTGGCTCACACCTGTAATCCCAGTACTTGGGAGGCTGAGGCAGGAGAATCGCTTGAACCCGGGAAGTGGGGGTTGCAGTGAGCTGAGATTGTGCCACTGCATTCCAGTCTGGTCGACAAAAGCTAAAACTCTGTCTTAAAAAAAAAAAGAGAGAGAAGGAGAGAAAAGTGATTGACTCCTGGAGGTGAACTGGCTGAAAAGGTGTTATGAAGGAACTTTTTGGGGTTATGGAAAAGTTCTGTATCTTGATTGGCGTGCAGTTATATGGGTGTATTCATGTATTAATACTCATTAAACTGCACATTTAAAATTGATGCATTTCACTGTATGTAAATTATACCCTGATTTTTTTAAAAAAGAGTAATAAAAATCACTTTAATGCTAAGTGAAAGAAGCAAGTTGCAGCAATATGATACCATTTATATAATATTCAAAAACAGGCAAAGTGAATCAATATCTTTCTCACTGTGAAATTATTTTCTAAATAATCCACCAAGAGCTGAAAGTGGTTGCCTTTAGGGAGGGGAAGCTGGGGAGACAGCTAGCTTCCTTCATAAAACTACAATTACTTGACACGTAAAAATCTGTTGCATATATAACTGGCAAAAAGTTATAAATGCAAGCTAAAAAAAACCCATACCATTTGCAGGTTGGTGCTATAAGGTTCAAAAGAGGATTGTTGACATTCATTTCAAATAGAAAATTATTTATGATGGGCGAATCTGGCAGAAACTCAGTCCAGGACACCGTGTCCATTTGCTGTTAGTGGTGTAATAGAGGCCACCTAGTCACCAGTCATGCATAAAAGACAGTGGGAAAAACACTGGAAAAGTGTGCATTAAATTAGAGTGAAGGAGGAAAACTGTGACAGAACCCGATCTGTACTCTCTAATTACAAAGTCTCGCCTTCGCCAACTGACACAAATGTGAAGTCAAATTAAGTATCGTCTAATTAACTAGCATCCACACAACTTGAAGACCCGAGACTAGGTATTATTCAGCCGAATAAATGAAACGCAAGGACTTGCAAATTCTCCGTCAACCCAGATCTGCCATTTCAGCCAACTGCTACAAGGTTAGGCCATTTTGTTTTCACACATCTCTCCTTTCAGGGCTCTGCTTGTAATATTTACAGAAAAAGGCAATGCTAGTAAACAGTTTCACACAATGAGGTGTGAGAGTTGATAGGGTCTATTCAAGCTCTGAACTCCCCTGATGAGCTGCCAAAAGTTGTTATGAACGGCCCAGCTGACAGCGTGATGACTGATAAAAGAAAAACAAACAGCTCGGGTAATTCATGAAAACATGCTGCACCAAGACAACTCCGAGTGGCGAGTGACAGTTAAGATAATGGAATTTTGGAAGCTTTTCTTAAGCGGCCCTCTCTATACAATTATTCTGTTAATAGACTCTGCCTTCATGTAGCTGGATCTTCAAAACTTCTTTCCATAGAAAAATATTTATTATGATCTCTGGCAGAGAGGTGCTGGCCTCGGACTTTTATACAATGGCCAGTTTCACACACAATTTCCTCTTCCCAGAGCAGGCTGGAATTTAGTATACGGCTGTGTCTGCCATTTAAAGAAATAAAATATCTGATTTCCACTTCTATTGCTAGGAACATTTTGAAGCATTCATCCTTCATTTCTTTCATTTACGAATCATTTGCTGCAAACCTTTGATTAAAAAATAAATATTGGTTTACACACTCAACTGCTAATATTTTAAAGAAGAACAATTTAAATGTGGTGGAAGTCAATTTCCAATTCACATAGCCTATTTTGAGTTCATTTCCTTAAATCAGGCGTGACGAAGCAAGAAAATATCAATTTGTCAATGTTTTGCCTTTGTACCCAATGATTTCTCATGAAGTACATTGTGGTTTCTGTAGCAATCTCCCATTTCTTAATTAATGTTTCAGAAAGCAAAAATATAGACATATCTAAAGCATCTGTATACGCACACATAAATGGTATGTGACCCTGTGCCCAGAGAAAGAGAAGGAAGAGGCGGGACGCGGTGGCTCACGCCTGTAATCCCAGCCCCTTGGGAGCCAAGGCGGGTGGATCAACTGAGGTTAGGAGTTCGAGACCAGCCTGCCCAACATGGTGAAACTCCATCTCTATTAAAAATACAAAAAATTAGCTGGGCATGGTGCAGGGGTGCCTGTAATCCCAGCTACTTAGGAGGCTGAGGCAGGAGAATCGCTTGAACCTAGGAGACAGAGACAGAGGTTGCAGTGAGCCAAGATTGTAGCACGGCACTCCAGCCTGGGCAACAAGAGCAAAACTCCATCTCAAAATGAAAAAAAAGAAAGAGAAGGAAGAAAGGAGAGAAAAAACAAGGAAGAGGGGAGTGGATGGCTGTGTAGTTTAGGACCTGGCTACCAAGGGGTTGAGCAGTGTGTTAGAAATGCAGAATTTCTGCCCTACCCTAGCCCTCAATGAAATCAGAATTTGCATTTCAACAAGATCCCCAGGTGAGTCATATGCACCTCAAAGTTTTGAGAGGCTCTGTAATTTCGATGACTGGTCTCCTTAATAGTTTAAGTTTTATAGCCGTAAGGATTTACAAGTATGATGTTCTATGTTTTACAAAAAATTTAACTCTATCATAAGTTATTTAAAGCTATTCAAAGTAATTTCTTAAGTGTTCTGTCAAATTTCTTTTTCTTTTTAAGTTTTTATTTTTATTTATTGTTTATTTTGAGATGGAATCTTGCTCTGTTACTCAGGCTGGAGTGTAGTGGCGTGATCTCAGCTCACTGCAACCTCCACCTCCCAGCTTCAAGCGATTCTCCTGCCTCAGCCTCCCGAGTAGCTGGGACTACAGGCATGCACCACCACGCCCGGCTAATTTTTGTATTTTCTTTTCAGTAGAGACAGGGGTTTCACCATATTGGACAGGCTGGTCTCGAACTGCTGACCTCGTGATCCGCCCACCTTGGCCTCCCAAAGTGCTGGGATTACAGGCGTGAGCCACCACGACCGGCCAAATTTCTTTTTCTTCTCCTCCTTCCTGGGAAGAAATTTTGAGTGTCCTTGAGATCTCCAAGCCTTCTAGAGACTTCTTCCATTCCTCAGTCATTTTCCTTTTACTTCAAACATTCATAGGCCCATTCAGAACATCTTTAGGTACTAGGCGTGGGTGCTAGAGTCTGGATTTAGTGAACCATAGGACTTTTATAACAATAATAAAAACACTTTTAAAAATTATAACTTGATTGTAGTATTAGCTACTTAACGACTACAATACAGAGTAGAGTATCTCACAGGGGAGATAAGAGAATCATTAGAAAGGTCCAGACAACAGAGGTGGCCTTCACCCACCTATATTTTCAATTGTGACCTACTAACAGGAATAATTTTTAAGAAAATATAAAATTTGTCTTGTATCTTTATTGAAATGATTTACTTTATCTGTTACACCTTTTATTTTGATTATTTTCTCAAAAAAACAACATCTGCAAAATAAAAATCAAATATACAGATTATACAGTAACCTATGTAACCAAACGACAAATAAAACATTTATCGTTTTGATTTTGAGACAAGAGCTTCACTCTTGTCACCCAGGCTGGAGTGCAATGGTATGATCTCAGCTCACTGCAACCTCTGCCTCCTGCATTCAAGTGATTGTCCTGCTCAGTTTCCAGAGTACCTGGGACTACAGGCATGCACGACTACTCCCGGCTAATTTTTCTATTTATAGTAGAGATGGGTTTTCACCACGTTGGCCAGGCTAGTCTTGAACTCCTGATCTCAGGTGATACACCTGCCTCGGCCTCCCAAAGTGCTGGGATTACAGGTGTGAACCACCGTGGCCGGCCTAGATAAAACATTTGTAATGTATCTTAATTCATTTCATTTTACCTCAATTTGTTCATAAAAACAAATTGAGTACAAAAGGGTTTGTTTGGAAAGTAAGCTGTCTTCTACCATTCGACATGGGCTCTGGTGGACCTGATTCTGCAACATTCCATTCGAAAACTGTTTTGCAGGGGATAATTGTCGTCAGTACTGTCCAGAAAATTATCCAGCAGCTATAATAGCTGGTATGTCACCTAACTCCAAGAAAAACACACTGATATGCCCAGTATGTGCTAAAATCAGGTACTGTTGGTCTGATTCTCAGTGCTGTGCCACATTCATGACACTCAGCCAATGACTTAAATCACTTTTGACATATTACACTGGCCTCTGACATGTTGGCAATGTAAAATAACATAACACACTGAAAATGATAATATTGAAAACTGATTAATAGATCCAAATAACCAACATCTAATAACTCTAACAAATGCAAAGAAGGAATGATAACAATTTTGTCCTATTTTGAAAATGCATTCTTCTCAGAATGAAGATTATCATATATAATAATAGCTGCTACCATATGTTGAATACTTAGGTGCAGACATTGTTATAAGGACGTTCCCTCCTTAACAGCCCTATAAGGCAGGTACTATTAATATTCCCATTTTATAGATGAGAAAAGCAAGGGCCAGAGAAGCAAATTAGCTTGCCTGGGGTCACACAGCTGGTAAGGAGCAGGGGCTACATTTGCAACCTTGCTACATACACCTTCTTCAAAAGGAATCTAGAAATGTTAGTGGGCCTTTTAAAACTCACTTCTCAAAGTAAATTTTATCTCCAACATTCATAGCTGGATAAGAAATATAGAGCATATATGAATACTATGCTGGGTTTGCTACATAAAAGTCTTCAGGCAAATAACTCAGCTTCTATGAATCTCTGTTTCTTTATCTGTAAAATGGCGATAATGATAATATTAGTCTGCTCTTGCACAGCTATAGAGAAGTAACTGAGACTGGGTAATTTATAAAGAAAAGAGTCTTGTCTCACAGTTCCACAGGCTGTATAAGAAGCATGGCAGATCTGCTTCTGGGAGGCCTCAGGGAATTTACAATCATGATGGACGGAAAGGAGGACCCAGAACTTCACGTTGGCAGAGCAGGAGGAAAAGTGGTGGGGGAGGTGCCACATACTTTTAAATGACCAGATCTAGTGAGAACTCACTTAGGATCACCAAGACAATGCCAAGGGGGATGGCGCTAAACCATTCATGAAGGATCCACCTTCACAATCCAATCACCACCTACCAGGCCCCACCTCCAACACTGGGGATCTCAGCTGAACATGAGATCTGGGTGGAAACACAGATCCCAACCATATCACTTGATCATAAAAACTGTGAGGTCTCAACATTGTTATGGGCTGTATTGTACCTCCTGCTTCCCTCACCTCCCACTAAATCCACATGTTGAACCCCAGCACCTAAAATATGACTGAAGATAGGGCCTTTACAGAAGTGATTAAGTTACTTTTTTATATAAATTTTATTTGTTATATAAATGAAATAAAGTCTTTAGGGTGAATTATGGCCCACGCTACAGGCTTTATTTTATTTATATTGGTACAAAAGTAATTGTGGGTTTTGCCATTAAAAGCAATTACTTCTTCACCAACCTAAATAAAATAAAGCCTTTACGATGGGTCATAATCCAATCTAACTTGTGTCTTTATAAGAAGGGGAAATTCAAACATTTCAAGAGATATCAAGGATGCATGCACACAGAGGAAAGACAGCCTGAAACACAGCCAGATGTAGCTATCGGCAAGCCTAAAAGAGAGATCTCAAGGGAAACCAAACCTACTGACACCTCAGTGTTGGCTTCCAGCCTCCAGAACTGTGAGACAATACATTTTTGATGTTTAAGCCACCCAGTTTGTGGTATTTTGTTATGGCAGCCCTAGCAAACGAACATTAAAACAGTAAAATGATTTCCATAGTACCTGGCAAATAGGGCTCAATAAATTGTTTTACTATTATTAGCTCAGTTATGAATGCAGACACACACAGGCTTTGTTTTGGCTAAAAGGAAATTTGTTCTACATTTTAAAACATAATCTGAAAAAATACTTTTTTAATCCATAGACTTTTCATGAAACTTTAATTAAAACACTAAAGATGGTTCATTTTTTAAACTAATTAAGTCCAGCTAACACTAATTAAAAGTCACTTTGTGGCTAGTTGAAATGGCTCATGCCTGTAAACCAGAACTTTGGGAGGCTGAGGCAGGCAGATCACTTGAGGTGAGGGCAGGAGTTCAAGACCAGCCTGGCTAACACAGTGAAATCCCATCTCTACTAGAAATACAAAAATTAGCCGGGCATGGTGGCAGGTGCCCACAATCCCAGCCATTGGGAGGCTGAGGCAGAAGAATCACTTGAATCCAGGAGGTGGAGGTTGCAGTGAGCCAAGATCATACCATTGCACTCCAGCCTAGGTGACAGAGAGAGATTCCATCTCGAAAAAAAAAAAATGTCAGTTTATTACAATATTTCATCATATTGTGGATGTTGAAACTGACATTCGAAAGCTTCTTCTCTTCCTTATAGCTATCGGGGCACTTGTGTCTAGTAAGTCTAGGTTTGGAACTGACACAATTTTGACAGTAATACACAAAGGTCATGACAGAAAGAGAGGGAAAATATATAAACAAACCAGTATATACAAAAAAAAAAAGTATTGCACTGAAATTTTCTTGAATGATGCTACCTAGATCAGAGCTAACATATAAATTTCATCTCAAGAGCTAAGTCCCATCACTTGACTCAGAGTCTTATGTTGAGAAAGGTTCTGAAGCCACATCTGGGATCAGGAAAGAGCACCTGGATGGATTAGGAAGTTGTTTGAACGCAGAACAAGGACAAGAGTTAAGTGGGCTGTACGTTTCCTATTCTGAATCTGGACATTGGCTAACAGTCCCCTTTCACTCTCATCTTTTAACTTTAAGGCCTATCAAACATTCAAATATTGTGCATACTGAATCTATCTCAGTACTGTAACTTAGCAATTCTGAATTCACTAAAAAGTAAATTTTTCTTTATATATGTATCCTTGTGACAGTTAAGCTTTGTTAGTTAAAAACATAAGGAAAACCCTCTGGTTTGAGCTAACAAAGACCATCAAGTGAATCACTTTTCAAGTTGCTCTAAACTTCCAGCTGGCTAACCCACAGAACACATATTTTCAGAGGAAGACACGTTTTTCCTCACAAGTCACCATGGTAGCCTTTTGGTTGCCACCTAACAATAGGCTTGTGGTTCACACTTTTGCATCAGAGGCTTTGTAATCTGCAGGTGCTATTAACTCTTGATAAATGCATGTTATTGTGAAGTAGACTAGGTCATGAGGCATGTTGCTAGAACATGAGGGGATACGTATCAGCCCAATAATGTCTAGACTTGGTTTGCTTCTAAACTGAGGACAAAAGCTCATGTTGTAAGAATTGCACCAGCCAGCTAGCCACCATCCCCTCTGTGATTCCACTGGAGAAAGTTATTTCAAATGATTAACAATGAGCATTTACTGCCAAGTCCAGTTGGCTAAAGCAAGGCTCTAGGAAGTCTAAGAGTCTAGGTTTAAGCTCTAAATGGGCCAAATAGCTTCACACAGAGGAATGTCCAGCTCAACTTTAACCATAGTCCATCCCATGGGTTGGAAGAGGGAAAGAGACGGAGACAGTGACAAAGAAACTGACTGAAATAAACTTCAGCACTACCCCTGGAAAGACTCAAAGGGCAAGTGCTGCTGAGAGGGCTCCAGCCCTTCCTGCCCAAGATCACCATGAACAAGTTGTATTCAAGTCTCAATACGGATCTCTGCTGTAGGAACACAGAGGAGGATTGTGAAAGTCCTAAGCATCTGATGCCCATGTGTATTAGTGCATTCTCACACTGCTATAAAGAACCACCTGAGACTGGATAATTTACGAAGAAAAGAGGTTTAATTGACTGACAGTTCTGCAGGCTTAACAGCAAGCATGACTAGGAGTCCTCAGGAAACTTACAATCATGGCAGAGCGAAGCGGAAGCAGGCACCTCTTACAAAAGCAGAGCAGAACAGTGAGTGAAGGGGGAAGTGCCGCACACCTTCAAACAACCAGATCTCGTGAGAACTCCCTGTGATGAGAACAGAAAGGGGGAAATCCACCTCCGTGATTCGATCACCTCCCACCAGGTCCCTCCCCCGACACATGGGGATTACAATTCAAGATGAAATTTGGATGGTGACACAGAGCCAAACCATATCACCATGGTATCCAGCATAGTTCCTTATATACAGCAGTAAATTCCTGTGGACTGGCTACATTTTAATATAAAAATTCATTCACTATTATTCATTACCCTAATACATTATAATAACATCTCTAACAAATTTACTGGAGTAAGTTGACTCATGCAGAAATCTATAGTACTATGCTAAAAGTCCAAAAGTTTGCAAATTAAAGAAATAAAAATTGATATTAAAAACATTAATCATTACATTATTTTAAACCTTTATCCGAAATATAAAAGTAGCTGGATGTAGTGGCTCACTCCTATAATCCCAGCACTGTGGGAGGCTGAGAATGGGCGGATCACTTGAGGTCAGGAGTTCAAGACCAGCCTGTCTAACAAGGTGAAATCCCATCTCTACGAAAAAAAAAAATTAGCTCTGCATGGTGCACATGCCTGTAATGCCAGCTAATTGGGAGGCTGAGGCAGGAGAATCGCTCGAACCTGGGAGACAGATGTTGCAGTGAACTGAGATCATGCCACTGCACTCCAGCCTGAGCAACAGAGAGAGACTCTGTCTCAAAAAAAAATAATAATAATAACAAAATAAAAATAAAATAAATAAAAGTAGAACATAATAAAGATAATGTTGGTTTATTTTCAACAGAGAAAACTGTCTGGTAAACTCTGAAGGCCCTTTCCAGTTCTGGAAACTAACAGGCAAAAGAAGAGAAGGCTGGCCACCATTAAGACTTCCTTGATCTGCAGGTCCAGCTAGCTTATATTTATCTCAGCCTCGTTCCAGCTATGCACAGTGAGGGTGTGCAAATAAATGGAACATTTCTTATGCTACTCTGCAAGCAGTGCCTTCTCAGGCCAGCCTGACGCCAAGAGAACTGTCACACTGTGGAAAATGCAGTGAGTGGCTTGTTTCCTGAGCGATGCAAAGAGATGAGCTTTTATATAGAAAAATGACTTCCTTAGCTGATTCAGCATATTTAGTGTATCTGAACACTAAATAGACCTTCTTAATTGACATTATGTTTAGTTATGCTTTAAAAATGTTGCTTCTAGGAGAATGCAATCTCTTATTTCAGTATCAGGGTTTCTAACACCTTATTTGGAGAAACTCCTGAAATTCCTCTGTCCTTCCATCTCCTGCATGGCTCTAATAACCAGGAAGCACAAAGATGGAAAATGAATTCAGGAAGCATAAGTGGCAACCCTCTCCCACATTTCCTCTCCTCTGCAACCCCCTAGAAGGCTTTTTGAAGTCAGAAGGCACTCTATAGGAGGTGAGGGCTGACTCTGGCTGCCAGCAAGCAGAAGTGTTCAGCTACTTCACACGGGGCCACATGTGGCAGCTACAAAAACATCATCAGGATGTGAAATCTGCTTACTTCAATGGTATTCTCTCTGCCCTCCAATCTTTTCAAATCTAAGGAGCTATGGGAGTAGATGAACTTGCAGGGAAGGGCGGAGAAAAATGTCTTGTGATTTTAGTTGAAAATTTGCATTATATGGTAAATCTTGGAAAAATATCCTGCTGTTTTTATCCCATGTGGTTCTGAGTCTGCAACCTTGGGCAGCCAGAGTGCTGCATTTAACACAAAGCCGGTGACACAGGGGATTTGGAAAGCTGACCACTGGAATATTAGGTATTTTATATTAATTGTAAGTCAGAAGGAAATATATGTCAGAGTGGGTCTCCAAGGTGTCTTTCTCAGGTTAAGCACTGTACTTATTTAAGTTACTCTAGAGTATAGCTTCCTTTGTCCTGGAGACAAACGGTTACGTGCATTTGCCAAAAACGATTTGAGGCCAGCATTTTTGCACCTCTTAGCTTTGGTAAGCTGCAGTTTCCACTTCTACCATTTAGTAGAAGGAATCCACAGCAGCAGGAGAGCACTCACTCTGCAAATTATTGTTTACTGGAAATGCTAGCCTTAGATTTTCTCCCTAGTGCTGACAGGAGTGAAACCAGACAGACGGCCTTTAGGATCTTTCTTCTTCTGAGATGTCATGAGTCCAGCCAGTGATTCTGTGATGCTGAAATGGAGAAGGGGAACAGTGGAACACGACTTCACCAGCTTTGACATCACACAGACATGGGTCCAAGTCCTAGTTCTCTCATTCATAAATCTAATGAACTCGAGTAACAGCGCATCTTCTCTGAGCCTCCATTTCCTCACCTGTAAAAAAGGGAATAATAGAGATTATTCCTTATGGGAATTTAATTCCCCAGGGAAATTAAATGAGCTACAGCATAGTGTCTGGACATAGCAAATGCTTAGTAAACGTGAGCTCTCATTACTAATATTATGAATCAACATGCCTTGTCCACAGATAGTCCGTGCATGGCCCATTTCCTTGGAATTTCAGCCATGAATAGATGCACAGATTCAAATTTGTACACAACTCACAGCAACTAAGAAATTTAGTTCCACTGGGGTCCTTTTACTTGACATGGGTTAAGACCAAAAAAACAAAAGATATTGCCAGGCTATTATTTATTCTCATTCCCATGCCAGTTGGCAAACGTTTGAATTTCCATTCCAGAGTCTGTTCATCAGGGCTATCCTGTTATATCAGTCAGTTCTCACACTGCTATAAAGAAATACCTGAAATAGGATTCCACAGACTATACAGGAAGCATGGCTGGGGAGGCCTCAGGGAACTTACAATCATGATGGAAGGTGAAGGGGAAGCAGACACATCTTACATGGCTGGAGCAGGAGGAGGAGAGCGAAGCGGGAGGTGCTACATACTTTTAAACAACAAGATCTTGTGAGAACTCACTCATTATCATGAGAATAGCAAGGGGGAAATTCGTCTCCATGATTTAATCACCTCCCACTAGGCACCTCCTCCAACACTGGAGATTACAATTTGACACGAGGTTTGGGCAGGGACACAAATCCAAACTACATCACCCATCTTCTCCACAAGCAAGCATTTATTAAGTACTTTCTTGGTGCATATATAGCACCCTGAGAACAGTGCTCTTCATAGGGGTAGAAACTTTTCCTGAGGCATTTACAAATTAGCAGAAGGGACAGGACTTGGACATAAACCATTTGGGCACCTGGCCATAGCCATCAGATCAGCCATGGGCTAGAAGCATGCCCAGGCAGGTAGGCAGGCAGGCAGGGGAGCTTAGAATTTGCCTTTGTCTGAAACCATCAGACAAAGTTCTTCTGTGTTCCCTTGTGCATTCTTTCTCTTCCTCCAGGAGAGCACAGATCTGGCAGAGGCTGTGTAGAGGAAAGATGAGTTTGGCTGTGGGCGTGTTTTGTGACCATCCTGGAGGTGATGTTCAGTGACACAGAGTGGGATGAAGTTTCCCAGCACAGCTTCGTGTTCTCAACACTCAAGAGAGCACTCAGAAAGCAATGCATGTTATCTGGGCCCAGGGCTACTCCTGCCTCCTGAGGTCTACTATTCATCTTAAAGCCAATGTGACACAATCAAGACTCTTGGCTAGGACTTCATTCCTATTAGCGGATTTTCTTTGAATCAGTCCTCTCTTCCTTGGACACATTCATTCTTCTCCCATTCCTCATGAACCCCAATGCCATTTCCTGTGAGATGCTTCAGCTATAAGAATTCCATGGCCCTGGTGCTAATCTCTTTTCATTTGCTTCTGCTGAATTTTTTCTAGAAACATATTCCATCCATAACCATAAGATCAGTTCATGATCTTCACAATACTTTGAAAGTGGATTTCTTTGCCTATGTACATGTCTGCTGATTTTCTTCTCTAACAGGTACTTAATCCTTGACCGAGAACCTTCTAATTGACCACCTCCTGGGTCAAGACATTCCTATCAGAAGTGCTCATGTCTACTGGACTTAGTCATGGAACTCTAACGTTACTGATTTTCCTAAGCTCTTGTCTTAAACACTGTCACTTACTGTGTTCATAGAAAGAAACTATTATAACCCACTTCCTATATCTACAGTCAATGGGTACTTTGTGAAAATCAGAAAAAACTCCCTTTTCTCCAGATGCTTTGTTTTCATTTGCTGAAATACTATCAAGATAAATGTACAAAATCTACCATGTCTGCAGTATAAATAATGTTCTTGTGCAGTGCACAACCTGCAGAAACTTACATGTTGGTACTGCCAAAGGAAGGGACTCTTTACTAAAAGTAACAGGAGAGGTCATCCTCAAGATGTTAAACCATTTAGTTAGTAGTAGACAAATTAGATGTGAAGGCCCTATCTGTTTGATTCATCACTATTTTCCCAGTGGGACTGAATTGTAATGGGTATTATAGTCATCTTAACTACCACCAATACGATTTGGGACTCCCTACACATAAAGAATGGTGTTGCTCTATTTAGAGTAAGATCTAGTAATTATCTTACAATGGATATTTACAAAGACTCAAAGTATGTGTCTACAGATTTCTTATTCATTTCAAGGAGAACACTTTACAGTGGCAAAACTGATAGACATCACCTTTGCCAAGTAATTGAAGCCAATGTCACCAATACTGAAAAAAGGCAACACCATGTGCCTTCTGATATGATGAACTGAGAAGACCTCAGCATCACTGTGGGGTTTTCCTGTATTTAATCTCAAGGGAATATCTGTGAAACCCAATTGGAAGGACATTCCATAAAACTACTGGTCTGGACCCCTCACAAATGTCAGGAAAAAAAAAAAGACTGTTTCAGATTAAAGAAGACCAAAGATACAAGACAACAAATGAAAAGAGTAAGCCGTGATTAAATCCTGGATTGGAAGAAATATTGTAAAAACGTTACTGTGATCATTAGTAAAATCTGAATGTGGGTTGATTAGATACCATTGTGTTAGCTAGATTAGATAATATTGTAGCAATGTTAAATTTCCCAAATTTGTTAATTATACTGTGTAAGTATGTATGGGTAAAGATCACAGGATCTATGAGAGATAATAGAATGAAAGACAGCAAATGAAACAAAAGGTGAACAATTGTGAATCAAGGTGAAGGGTATATACAAAAATTCATTGTACTACTCTTGCAAAATTTCCATAAGTTTAAAAATGCTCAAAACAAAAAGTTCTAAAAATTTTTTCTTATTATTTGAAAAAATATATGTTATTCTGGAAATATAAGTAAGTGTGGCCAACTTTCACTGCAAGATGGTGAGCTTCTACTTTAAACTGGAGGATGAAATGAACAAATCCTTCCATAACAGCATTGTGAGCATGCAAGGAGCCATTAACTAATCAGACACTCAAGGAATTTGAATTAGTCATCTAGTTAGAAATTAACTGTTGAGGATAGACTATATGCATTCAATCTCTCCTCTTTCTTAAAACCTCCTGAAGTTATTACCCAGAAATACAAAAAGAGTACAACTGTTCAAAGAAAAAGAGAATAAAGGTGTCCCAGGATAAAGGATATCAAAATAAATTTAAAGGAAATCAAAACCATTTTAGAAGGCAGAAAGTGGTATAGAAGTAATAAACTGATGTTAAAGAGTGAAACTAGAATCTAAATCCTGCAGAAAGGAGCAATGATGAGAATGACTCATGGCCCCTAAAGGCCCAGAAATCAAAGGAGTCAGGTGTGAGGTGGATGAGGGATGAGGCTCACACTGGAGAGAGAGGTTTGAAGTCTGTCTGCAGCAGTCAGAAGCCCAGACCTCCTCCTCCTTCTTCTGGATCCAGGTGACTGTATAGCAGAGATTAAATTAGAGGCTCCAGACTTAGGAACACCAAGCATAGAGAAGGACCGGAGCAACACATAGGGCTTAAAAAAGAAGCATGCTGAATGGTGAGTTCCCTGTCCCCTTCTTCCTCTGTGCTCTCAGAACACCAGCTGCTAAGTGAACCCTCTCCAAAAGGAGACTGGAAACTTCATCTCTTCAGACCCAAACTTAAAAAAGAAAACCTTTTAGATGCAGAAGTTGGAAGGCCCCCCATAGAAATGGCTAAGGTTGGCTTGCCACCTGATCATATGGCAGTGAAATTCATCCACCACCAAGCTCCATAAATGGACACAGAGCATCTAATTAGCTTTCTAGTAGGAATGTAATCTTAAATATTACAGCTAATGACTACAAGACATTTGAGGAGATCCTTCAATATGAAAGAGAAAGACCTAAACAAACAGAAAAATGGGATCTGGAGGCAGCTGAGACCATACAGATCACAAAAGATAGCCAGTATATAAAATCATATTATTAATAACCTCAGAGAAATAAAACATCAGAGACATAAAACCTTAGAGAAACAAAAGAATATATTGTATCTATGAGACAAGAACAGGCTCTTACAGAACAGGAACAATCAGGGCATAAGATGGAGCCTTGGAAAAGTGTGATACTGACAGTGCAGACATTTTCAGAATAAAAATTTTCATTTTATTTCTGTGCACACTTTTTTAGAAAGCTGTGGAAGGATGAGTTCCATGAAAATGAAAAGCAAGAGAAAGAGATAGACAAAACCAAGAAAACAGGGACTCCAACACAGGAACACACAAAAATAAATTTCAGAATGGCAGCCAGATGACAAAGTGAAAATGCAATCGATCCAAATTGGAGAAGGATAAATTTCCTGGAGAGAATTCTTTAGAAAAGAAAAACCGAATAACCAAAAGATAATTGATAAATTATTCTCTATACATATAACTATTTATAAAATCTTGATAGGCTATCAAGGATGAGGTTTGATGGAGCATATGGAACTAATTAAATATAAAAAAACAAGGCCATTATTATCTTTAAGAAAATTTAAAAAAATGATTACGGAAGTAAAAGTACATTATTTTTCAGTAGTAAATTGTATTTGCTGACATAATAATAATCTTCATACTGAATTCTCATTGAACCAAAAATTATGTTGGAATTTATTATATTGCAAATTAATATTAAATTTCAAAATTATATTGGAATCCCCATATTGGAGCAATAGGAATGATAAAGTAACGATGCTATAGAATCGTATGTCATCAATGGAAGTTCATAAAATACATCCATTATTGATATAGCCATGATTGACAACTAAAGAGACAGCAGTAATTGTAGTATTTAGAAACACGAAGGCAAGTCTGGGTGCGGTGGCTCACACCTGTAATCCCAGCACTTTGGGAGGCCGATGTGGGCAGATCCCCTTAGGTCAGGAGTTTGAGACTAGCCTGGCCAACATGGGGGAGCTCCGTCTACTAAAAATACAAAATTTAGCCAAGTGAGGTTGTGTGTCCCTGTAATCCCAGCTACTCGGGAGGCTGAGGCAGGAGAATTACTTAAACCCAGGAGGCAGAGGTTGTAGTGAGCCAAGATGGTGCCACCGCACTCCAGTCTGGGTGACAGCCAGACTCTGTCAGAAGGAAAGAAACAAAGAAAGAGAGAGAGAGAGAGAGAGAGAGAGAGAGAGAGAGAGAGAGACAAAAAGAAAGAAAAAGAAAGAGAAAGAAAGAAAGAAAGAAAGAAAGAAAGAAAGAAGGAAAGAAAGAGAAAGAAAGAAAGAAAGAGAGAGAGAGAAAAAAAGAAAGAAAGAAAAGAAAAGAAATGTGAAGGCAAATGACAGAAGGAACCCTTAAACATTTTTAAAGGGTTGCCTCTGAAGAGTACAGAAGGAGGCAAAGACGTCTTTTTCCTCATAAGCCTTTTAATGCTATTTCATTGTCAACTATTTCTTCATTGTTATCTTGATGAAAATAAAAAATAAAAAGAAATATTAATAGCTTAATTGAAACACCAGAGTAAAACAACTCAAACAGGTTGTGTATTGTGCGAAGCTGGGCTGTGTGGTGGTTCCTGCCTGTAATCCCAGCACTTTGGGAGGCCGAGGCAGGCAGATCGCTTGAGGACACAAGCTTGGGAAACATGATGAAACTGTCTCTACTAAAAAAAGCAATACAAAAATTAGCTGGATGTGTGGTGGTGCGTGCTGGTGGTCCCAGCTATTCAGGAGGTTGAGGCAGGCAGATTGCTTGAGCCTGGGAGGCAGAGGTTGCAGTGAGCCAAGATTGAGCCACTGAACTCCAGCCTGTGCTACAGAGTGAGACCCCTGTCTCAAGAGAAAAAAAAAAGGAAAAGAAAGAAAATGAAACAAATTTCTTAATGGAGTAGAGAAAGAGCAAACTCAGGGATGACAAATATGAAAGAACCAGAGTGAGAAGGGCTATTTCTCAAGGTCACTGAAAGGCCTACCTTGAAGGTCAAGGAACTTTGTCAGCAGGGTGGGGCCTGGGGTGAGCATGTGAGGGTGAGGCCTCTGGCGAGGCACCTAGAATGCATAATTCAGGGAGACCTGCACCACCTTCGGAGCAAGTGCTCAACTTAGTACCCTATGGACTCACCCTCTTGCCAGCCTGTCTGTTGGATTCCACCAATCACTCACAGGTACAGTGGGTTATATAGCTGCTGTGTTTGCAGCTGAAAATCTCTTGCCAAACATGGAGAAATGTGCTTGGGGGGAGCTCACTGCTTGAGGGCTAAAGCAGAGTGAAAGCCAGAAAAATGTGATGCAATTCCACTCTTCAAAAAACAGCAAGGAAAAGAATCACAAGGCGGCTCTGGCTGTGAGTCTCACTCAGGAAGAAGTGCCACCCTGAGGCGAAGGATTCCTCCTGTAATCAAAGGGAACAAAGGGGGCATTTTACATCTATTAACGGTAAAATCCACCAAGAAGATATAGTAGGTTCAGACCTTTATTCCATGAGAGAGCAAAGCACCAATATATAAACGACTTATTGAAAATACATGAAAACTTTTGAAAACTACAAGCTCTCAGAGACTCACAAGTGAGGCATATGGAAAATAAGAATGTAGAGGAGGCCAGGCGTGGTGGCTCATGCCAGTAATCCCAGCATTTTGGGAAGCACAGATGGGAGGATTTCTTGAGCCCAGAAGTTCAATACCAGCCCAGGCAACATGGTGAAACCTCATCTCTACCAAAAATACAAAAATTAGCTGGGCGTGGTGGTGTGCACCTGTGGTCCCAACTACTCAGGAGGCCAAGGAGGGAGGATCATTTGAGCCCAGGAAGTCAAGACTGCAGTGAGCTATGATTAGACAACTGAATTTCAGCCTCCTGGGTAACAGAGGGAGACTCTGTCTCAAAAAAGAAAGAAAGAAAGAAGAAAAGAAAGAAAGGAAGGAAGGAGGAAGGGAAGGGGAGGGGAGGGGAGGGAGAAGGGAAGAGGGGAGGGAAGGGAAGAGGGGAGGGAAGGGAAGGGAAAAGGGGGAGGGAAGAGAAGGAAAGGAGGGAGGGAGGGAAGGAAGGAAGAAGAACATTTGAAAAACAAAATTAACAAGCTTGATTTAATAAGCAGACTTAAGATACTTTTCCTAAAAGAGAGAATACAGATTCTTGTTAAACATGTTTGAAATTATTTACACATTAACTATGTTTTTAACCACAAAGGAAATCTCAATATGTTATCCAATGGGGAAATCATACAGGCTCCATTCTCTAGCTATAATGAAAAAAAAAAAACTAGAAATGAATAATAAATCATAGCCTTCTTCTCTTGAACCCTCATGTCTCCCCCTCTATAAAACATTAACCACTTAGATCCTTTTTAAAAATTATCTTTTCAAGATAACTCTTTGGTTAGAAAAGAATAAAAGTAGGAAATTATGTACTATTTGGTTATGAAAAACAATACATAGAAAATCTAGTGGACCTAGCCAAAACTGAACTTAGAGGATACTTTATAGCCAGAATATATTTATTAAAAGTCAAGCAAGATGAAAAACAACAGCAACTATGCATTCATCCAGGAAACCCAGGGAAGGGTCAAGCACATAAACTAAAAGTTAAAGGAAGAATTTGGATATGATGGGGTTCAGGACACATGACTCCGAAATAGAGCACCTTGGAAATGGAGAAAACAGCAGGGGCAGGAAAGTCCCTCTCACCCTTCTTCCCTGAAGCAGACCATAAAACCTGAAAAGGTCACCCTCTGAGCTTCTCCCTCCTGTCTCTCCTGGAAACCCTGTGTGACAGGTGTCTTGCCCTACATCCAGAGGGAAGGAATGTCACACAGGGATGCCAGGAAGAATATGAACAAACAGGACTTGCTAAGATCTCCCACCCCAGTTTGTGATCACTAGGTCATACTGAGACAGCCAAGTATAAAAGGGTCCCCAGAGAACCTCTCACCAGCCTGTACACTGGGAAGCATGTGCACTGAGGTGGAGCCTCCGGAAGTTTGCAATGTTTGTAGTGGGGAGGAGCCTGGCCCCTCTTCTTCCTGGGTGGAACTTGGGATTCAATCTCCCAGGCAGAGCAGGACTCTCACTCTGCGGAGGGCCCCTGTTTCCCCATTGTTTCCTTTCTGCTCAATAAATTACATTTTCTCACCCTTCAAAGTGTCTGTGAGCCTAATATTTCATGGCCATGTGACTAGGCCCCCGTTTTTAGCTGAACTAAGGAGAAAGTCATGCAACAATACTCTTCCATCCTCCCATCTTGCTTCTGTGAGGACTGTCCACTCTTCACCAAACCTAAGCATAAAAACTCAAGATTTCCCTATTTCTTTGGGTCGTCACTTCTGAAGTTTCTCATGCAACATAAAACTTGTATTAAATAATTTTATAAGCTCTTGTTAATCAGTCTTTTGTCATAAAAGTCTCAGCTATGAACCTGGTGATGGGGGTGGGGGCAGGGGAGATGGATATTACTTTTTCTTCCCTAGAAATAAAAAGGAGAACAAATAATTGACAAACATATCAATAAAACCAAAACATTTTTTTTAAATGAAAACACCAATAAAAGAAAAGTCTGGCAAGTGTGACAAAGAAAGGAAGTGGAGAAATCAAATTATACCACATTTGGATTAAGAAAGTGGATGCAATTACAGATATGGGAACTATTTTAAATTTTTGAGAGTCTCACTCTGTCCCCTAGGCTGGAGTGCAGTGGCACCATCTCAGCTCACTGCAACCTCTCCCTCCTGGATTCAAGTGGTTCTCATGCCTCAGCCTCCCAAGTTGCTGAGATTATAGGCAACCATCACTACACCTAGCTAATTTTTGTATTTTTAGCAGAGATAGGGTTTCACCACGTCGGCTAGGCTGGTCTTGAACTCCTGACCTCAAGCAATCTGCCCACTTCAGCCTCCGAAAGTGCTGGGATTAGAGGCATAAGCCACCACACTTGTCCTTGGGAAAGACTTTTAAATGAAAATACTATGTAGAACTTTACAGTGATAGATTGAAAATTCAAATGAAATGGACCATTTCAATACAATACTAAATATTTTTAAAAGAATTCAAATTGACTCCCTTCCTCTCTTCTCCAAAAACAAAATAAAATACCTATTCATTCATTCAACAAATGTTTATTAGCCATTATCGTAAGGTATTGTAAGCTAGGATTAGAAAGATAATGTGCTTTCCCCTAAATCAGTCTATAAATTCAATGTATTCCCAATCAAAAGCCTAAAGAAATCTTAAAATAGGATTTACAAACTGATTCTAATGTTCATCTGAAAATGTAAATGTGTGAGAAGTTAAAATTTTTTTAGAAGTTAAAAAAAGAACACTTGCCTTAATAAATATTAAAAGACATTACAAAAATGTCTACAGAGTCACAATTCTGCAAAGACATTTCCCTCTGCCTGTCAGAGGTGTTTGAAGCAGAGTGATTATATCTTGGATAGAGTCTGGGTAAAATGAGGCTGAAACCTACATGGTTGCATTTTCAGGAGGTTAGGCATTCTGTTACAGGATGAGATAGGAGGTTGGCACAAGATACAGGTCACAAAGACCTTGCTGATAGGACACGGTAAAAAAAAAAAAAAAAAAAAAAGCTGGCCAAATCCCACCCAAACCAAGATGGTGACAAAAGTGACTTCTGGTCGTCCTCAGTGCTTATTATATGCTAATTATAACATATTAGCATGCTAAGAGAAACTCCCACCAGTGCTGTAACAGTTTACAAGTGCCATGGCAAGGTCAGAAAGTTACCCTATATAATCTGAAAAGGGGAAGAACCCTCAGTTCCAGGAATTGCCCACCCCTTTCCCAGAAAACACATGAATAACCCTTGTTTAGCATATGATCAGGAAATAACTGTGAGTATCCTTTGTTGAGCAGCCCACACTGTTCCTGCTCTGCCTATGGTGTAGCCATGCTTTTATTCCTTTACTTTCTTAATAAACTTGCTTTCACTTTACTCTATGGACTCGCCCTGAATTCCTTCTTGTTCACGATCCAGGAACCCTCTTTTGGGGTGTGAATCAGTATCCCATTCTGGTAACACCCTCACCCCAAAACCTATTCATAGCTGTTACTGCCAGGATACATCTGAAGTGGAGAGGAGATGGTGTAGAAAACAGGGAGGAGAATTTTTACTTTTCACATTTATATAAGTTTTCCATTGCTGCTATAACAAAAAACCACAAACTTGGCAGTTGAAGCAACATACATTTATTTTACAGCTCTGGTCCAAAGTCTGAATTGGGTCTTACTGGGCAAAAATCAAGGTGTCAGCAGAGTGTGTTCTTTTCTGGAGGTTCTGAAGGAGAACTTGTTTTCTTGCCTCTTCCAAGTGGCTAAATGCTGCCCACATTCCTTAGCTGGTGGCTCCATTTCTTCAGCTCTAAAGCCAGCAACACTCAGTCTTTGTCATGTTGCATCACTTTGGTCCTGCATCTTCTCCCTCCTTCTTCCACATTTGAGGACCCTTGTGATGATACTCAGTTCACCTAGATAGTCCAGGGGAATCTCCCTATTTTAAAGTCAGCTGATGAGTGATTTTAAGTCCATCTGCAATCTCAATCACCTTTTGCCGTGTAACGCAACATATTCAGTTTCCAGAAATGAGGATGTGGACATCTCTGGGAGATCATTATTCTGCCTACCACAACTAGAGCTTTCTAAACTGTTTGTATTTGTTAACTTAGAAATATGTATTACTTCAATAATTTAAAATTAAGAGTACCTAATAGTGAGCATTTTTTAAAAAGCTATAAAGACTTAGACTTACTTTTGTGTTATAATGATAAAAAGGTTGATGTTGCAGGATCAGACAAATGAAACATTACCAAAAATAAATAAATAAATAAATAAATAAATAAAACCTGGCAATCCAGAGACATATATGGGCAGAATATAGCATTAGACAAAGGTCATATTTCAAGTCACAAAGGAAAAAGAATGGACAATTTGTAAGAGGAAACTGTGGATGTCACCAGAAATAAAAGATTTGATCTTTATGTCACACCACACAAGCAAATAAATCTCATGGGGTTTAAAGACCAAAACTTCAAAAACATTAAAAGTAGCAGGAAAAAAGTGTAGGAAAATATACTAGTAATTTTGGATGTGGTAAAAGTCTTCTTATACTGCAATCTATAAAGCAAAACTTGACAATGTTAAAATCAAAGTCAAAATATAAGCAACAGACTGAGGAAAAAACTATTTGATAAAGTATAACAAGGAGTTAGTAGCTATAATCAATAAAGATCTTTTGCAATCTGACAAGAAATCAACGTTATGGGAAAATGAGCAAAAAACATGAACAAGATGATTCTCAGAAGAAGAAATGCAACGGCAACATCTATGTGAAATCACATTCAAACTCACTAAGGAGGAATGGCAAATTACAAGGGAAAAACAGGTATTTCTGTAGGCCCACTTCATTGGCTAAGAGCTCAGATTCTGGTGTGCCAAACCTCCTGGGTCTGCTGATTACTCACCGTGGAGCCTTGGACAAGCTAAACTCTATACCTCATGTTCCCTATATGGAAAATAGGGATAGTAATAGCTTTTAATTCTTTATTGTAAAGATAGAATAAGTTAATATATGTAAAGGTGTTTTGAAAAATGCATGGCATAGAGTAATCAATAGGTGGCAATCCAATATTGTATTACATGCACACAAAGACATGTATACACACGCACGTGCTGCAAGCTCACACACTTAGCACACTCACAAATTCCCCATGGGCCACAGGGTGTGGTGGTTCACTCGTGTAATCCCAGCACTTTTGGGAGGCTGGGGTGGGTGGATTGGTTGAGCTCAGGAGTTCAAGACCCGCCTGGGCAACATGGTGAAACCCCATCTCTACCAAAAATACAAAAATTTAATCAGGTGTGGTGGTGTGCATTTGTGGCTCTAGCTACTCCAGAGGCTGAGGTGGGAAAATTTGAGTCTAAGAGACGGAGGTTGCAGTGAGCCAAGATGGCACCACTGCACACCAGCCTGAGTGACAAAGTGAGACTCTGTCTCAAAAGAAAAAAAAAAATTCCCCAAGGCATTATTTGCCAAAACAAAAACTTTAAATGACATTGATAGGAAAGAAGTAAATTTTGTACCTCCAAAATACTGATAATAAATAGCTATTAAAAACAATAAGAATGATCTTGGGCACCAATAGAGAAAGATGTCTATAATAAAATAAGTGAAAAAAAAAAAGCAAGTCACAGACTTCCATGGAATAATTCAAATATGCTGTATGTAATACATACATATACCCATATATGCCCATGTATAATATGTATGGAATGTGTTACAAAAGGATTCCTTCAAATTGTTAGCAAAAGTGACTGTCAGGTAGGGAAGTAGGAAGGGGAGAGAGCCAAAGGGAATGGGACAGTTTATCAAATAAACTACATTTTTTTTTGAGATGGAGTTTTGCTCTTGTTGCCCAGGCTGGAGTGCAGTGGCACAATCTTGGCTCACTGCAACCTCCATCTCCCAGGTTCAAGCAATTTTCCTGCCTCAGCCTCCCATGTAGCTGGGATTACAGGCACCTGCCACCGTGCCTGGCTAATTTTTTGTATTTTTAGTGGAGCTGGAGTTTCACCATCTTGGCCAGGCTGGTCTCCAACTCCTTACTTCTGGTGTTCCACCCACCTCGGCCTCCAAAGGTGCTGGTATTACAGGCGTGAGCACTGCACCTGGCCTTCATTCTTCTTCTCTATTTTTCCTCTTAAAGTAAGCATGTGTTGTTTTGTTTTTGTTTTTTGAGAGGTAGTCTCACTTTGTTGCCCAGGCTGGAGTGCAGTGGTGCAATCTTGGCTCACCACAATCTTCACCCTCAGTTTCAAGTGCTTCTGGTGTCTCAGCTTCTCAAGTACCTGGAATTACAGGCACATGACACCACACCCGGCTAATTTTTGTATTTTTAGTAGGGATGGGGCTTCGCCATGTTGGTCAGGATGGTTTCGAACTCCTGACCTCAAGTGATCCACTCTCCTCAGCCTCTAGTGCTAGGATTACAGGCGCAACCCACCACACCCAGTCTGTGTTTTGTTTTGAAAAATACAAAAGATAAAATAGAAAAGAAATCATAATCAATTAGAATAAATTCTCAAAAACTGACACAGGGACAATAGTAAGCAAAAGAAAACTATGAAATCAATATATTCTATAATCATTTTTCCAAAAAAGGACCAAATGATTGGCAAAGGAATTAGTCTAGTCATGCTTCAAAGAATGTTAGTTTAGCTATGGAGTTTTCTAATGCTTTGAATGAGGGCTAAAAATGTCAAAGTCATACATCTTTCAAGGATAAAAATTCTCTAATCGTCTTCATTAATTGCTTCCATTGTACATAATATTTTGCAAGTTTTACATCTCCAGGAAAGTAATGTTTGCAAATTCAAACAGTGTACCTTCAATATTACTTAGGTGACATAAACAAATTAAAATAAGGGCAATGTATGCCAGTTGTGTTTATCAACCTGATCCTCTCTGAAAATGAGAAATGAAGTCAAATATCCTTTAATATTATTTATTAGTGGAGTAATGTAATACATTTTGACAAGTCGAACAGTTGTAACAGGAGGCTGTTAAAGTCTTACAAGGCATGTTTAGAATGAAAACAGGAGTGAGAGACAGCTCTATAGCTGGGTTTTAAGAACAGCTCAGCCTTCAACGATATCCTAACCAAGTACTTTTATCCAGTTAATTTACGGGGTGAATCCCTTAGGGTCTCTAGTCATGTACCCCTGCAGCTCATTAGAGTCCAATATCCAACTTTTTCATTGCAGCACTGAAAGCATTTATGCTTAAAATGTAATTAAACTTAAAACAAACAAGATCTTTATTCCCTGACAGTCACACTATTTTTGAATTGACAAAGGCATGAACTTATATAGGATTATTTAGCAAGCACTATACATTTCAGCCACTTATGGCAAGACATTTGCCCAACTGTTCATCCTGCTTGCAATTAGAAATCTAAATACTTGGGTAACGGGTTTCTATTGGGAATTAAACTTGCAGATCTCTTACAAACGAGTAATGTGGTAAGACTTGCTGTCCAATGAGGTGTCTTATTGAAATATCCCAGGCCATTTCACTTGTCACAGCTGTCGTTTCAGCCGCTTGCACTCACAGTGTATAGCTTTCATTACGAAAATAGAAATTTGTGTCCTAAGTGCTGTTATATTACTAATGCTAAATATTTAATTCCCTGGGGTTCCAATTATGGTTGAGCACTGGCAACACTGATTCTACTTTTTAATAACAACTGTAAAAGCAATTTGAGCATTTTTCAATTAATTAAATACATAGTGAACGAGTAACCTCTTGTCATTTTGCCCTCCAGGACCTGAGCTAATTGGTGTAGAATAAAATGTTTTGAAAATTAACTGATATTCTGGTCTGCACACTGTTATACCATTAAATTACAGTTTGCAAAATGAAGTTTGTCTTCTAATAGTTACACTCAATAGAGTCTGCAGATGTAAGTACCTGCATTTTATGTACGTCACGGTGCCTCTAATTAGAGCAGAGCTGAAAGTCGAGTGCAGTTTCTCTAAACACCAGTCAGTATCAATAATACTTTGCGTTGTTCACAGATAAATGCAACACATTTCAACGTAGGCAAGTTTCCCAGGTTTCATTACATGTTCTCACGATTTAGCTCAAATGTTTTGAAAGTTTGCTCATAAGAATTACTATCGTTAATTACATTCATACAGAAAAGCTCCAAAAAACTTTTTAGATTTTTTTCATAGGAGAAAATTACAAATCGGATGTCTGGGAAAGCCCTTCCTTTTTAAACACTTGGTGGCAGTTTCTCGTTTTGGCCTAGAACAATGTCATAAATAAGTTTTAAATTGGTGTTTCAGCTGAAAAGGATGAATTATAAAAGCAGATGCTATTTTACTCACATTTTAAAATGAATCTTTTTCTGAAGTGCAATGAAATCTGATTAAAGAGACCATCTCCTTGTAGAAAAACGTCTCTGACAGGTGTTCTTCCAGCCCGCAGTCTTGATTGGTCATAATCTAAAATCCATGCTCGAAAAGCAAATGCCTTTTCGGCAGCTGCCTGCCTAACAGAGATGATCCCCTAAAACAGGTTTCACTGAATTAGGAATCTCAGCAGAAGCATTAGGGCTCATGGAATAAGACAGAGAAAGTGAAATTAATCATGCTGGGAGAGAAAGGACAAAATAATAGAAAAAATTTAATCACTTCCATATACATCTTTAGGTTTTAAAGCTTTAATTTCTACGATTTTAGTAACATCATTGAGAAATAAATTTTTAATTACAGGACTAACTGGATAGGACCAGCCAGTTAAATAAATAAATCAGCCTAAATTTCTGATTAAAAAAAAAAAAAAAACTTGATAAAGAGAACATTTTAGAAATCTGAGGTTTAGTTGACTTTTCTGGAAGCAATCTCCAGTCAATCAGCAAATACACACACTCATATATAAATGAAAATAAAAATATAAATTTCTTTAAGGTTTATTTAAATATTAATCTATATGGAATGCAATATCTTAATAGACCTTTAAAAACAATAGCTTAATATATCTTATAAAATAATTCTTAAAACAACAAGCCATAGAATTTCTAAATGACATATTAAATACAGTTATACAAATTATTTTTGCCAAAGACCATTTCTTTTTCCAGCCCGAAGAATCGCTATATTTTAGAATCAAGAAGTCAAAATTGGTTGGCCGTGGTGGCTCATGCCTGTAATACCAGCACTTTGGGAAGCCTAAGCGGGCAGATTGTGAGGTCAGGAGTTCGAGACCAGCCTGGTCAATATGGTAAAACCTCATCTCTACTAAAAATATGAAAATTAGCCAGTGTGGTGGTGCACATCTGCAATCCCAGCTAGGGAGGCTGAGGCAGGAGAACTTCTTGAACCGGGAGGCAGAGGTTTCAGTGAGTCGAGATTGCACTTCACTCCAGCCTGAATGATAGAGCAAGACTCCGTCTTGAGGAAAAAAAAAAAGTCAAAATAAAGAAAACTTGTGTTTTGAACACAAGTGGCACAGGTATTTTTTATATTAAGAAATGGATTAGAATTTGTTCCCAAACTCTTATGTGTCTAGTTTTGAAAAATAATAGTTTCATTAACTGGCTTCTAATATGTGGCCAAAACACAATTAAACAAAACAACACACAGTTCTCTAAAAACATGGGACACTCATAATTAAAGCCACTATATTTAGTATCAGGGTCCCCATTTACTGCACCCAGCTAAACAGTTGGAGTTAAGTCATTAAATCCCAGACAGTCTCCAGCTGTAGCAGCAGGATGATGACTAGCTGAAGATGACGAGACATTGTCCCCTCAGGATCACATGCCCATCAAGTTCCCCTCCTTTCTTTCTGGGTGGCCTGACACTCCATGTATGCAGAGGGGTTAGCAGTCCCAATCTACACAGTCAGAACTAAGTCTTACGTATTACCCACCATACCAGTATGTGAAGCCAGTGAGAAAACTCCACCAGCCTTGGAAGCACAGGATCTGAGCTCAAATTTGAGAGTGTGAACAGCGGTGTGATCTAGGATGGGTCACTCGACACTTCTGCACCCTGATCTCCTGTCTCTGACAAGGAGTCAATATAATCTCTGCCTTGTTCTCAAGGTCCAATAAGAAAAGCTGAAGGTATTGCAGAAGCTGTAAAGCAGCATGTAAATGTAAGATACTCCAAGGCTTCCAGGCTAATACGCACAGGCCATTTAACAAAGCATTTCTCATGTTACTGTGCAAAGTGCCTCGAGTGAAAAACGTATGCAGTGCATCCATGATAATGTGCCTAACAAGGACAACAACAAAAAGGTTACAATCATTGTGGACTCTGCAATTTTCACTAGAGATGCTACTGTAGAATTAAGGCTTTAGTCCGAGTGTGGTGGCTCATGCCTATAGTCCCAGCGCTTTGGGAGGGTGAGGTAGGCGGATCACTCGAGGTCAGGAGTTCAAGATCAGCCTGGCCAACATAGCAAAACCATGTCTCTCTG
The DNA here is from genome assembly GCA_004027715.1 of Plecturocebus donacophilus. Taxonomy (NCBI): domain Eukaryota; kingdom Metazoa; phylum Chordata; class Mammalia; order Primates; family Pitheciidae; genus Plecturocebus; species Plecturocebus donacophilus. Next base: position 14,537 of record PVKP010018544.1, on the reverse strand, counting down.
AAAAATACAAAAAGTAGCCGGGCATGGTGGCATGTGCCTGTAATCCCAGCTACTTGGGAGGCTGAGGCATGAGAATTGCTTGAATCCAGGAGATGGAGGTTCCAGTGAGCCAAGATCGTACCACTGCACTCCAGCCTGGGCAACAGAGAGAGACTCTGTCTCAAAAATAAAGAAATAAACAAAAGAAGGCTTTAGCTTTAGTTTCAATAAATTGCAAGTCAAAAGAAGATATGTTTAGAGTTTATTTTTTTAAAAAATCAATAGGATAAAGAAGAGAAGGGGAATTAACAGGATATTATCTCAATATAGGTGTCATTGAATAAACTACAAACTTAAAATGGGGCCTGTTTTAATTTTCTTTTCTAAGCTGTATTCAAATACTTCCCTCAGTTCCCAGACTCAAGGCCCAATGGCTCTCCTTTCCGAGCTAGAATCAGCCTCTTCAGAACTCTGCCAAGTGGACAAGAATGTTGAAGGAGGGAGTTAGAGCAGATGTCCCTCATTTTAACACCCAATTGGCTAAAATACACAGAGAGCTGAGAAAAGTGTTGCTTGCAAGTTAATATACAACCGTGTCATCTGGCCCATTAGTGGACTCTGGAAGTCCTTTTTCATGCTGGCTATATTCTAACAAGCTCCACTACCTGATCTCCAAGTCCACAGAAGCATAAACGCTGCACTTTGAAGGGCAAGGCGAGGCCTGCAGGTAGAGCTAATGAGAAATACAGCTAATAGTAATTGAAGAAACAGTAAAGTTCCAAGAAAGGCCAATGAGAACTAAACAGAAAACAAAAAAAAAAAAAAAAAAAAAAAAAAAAAAAAAAAAAAAAAAAAAAAAAAAAAAAAAAAAAAAAAAAAAAAAAAAAAAAAAAAAAAAAAAAAAAAAAAAAAAAAAAAAAAAAAAAAAAACAACTGAAACAAAACAGAAAGGCCGAGTTCTTTAATGAAAACGGAGATATATAGTCCAATACTTACTGATGACCATGAGTTATTAACAAAGTTAAATGAGACTTGATATGCTTTCAAGGTAAGAGGGAAAAGTATAATCCATTTTAGAAAGATTTCCATCACAAATAGTTAGTGTTAATTCTTAAAACTTGGCTATCTTGAATAACCCATTCCCTGAGGGTTCCAGATTAGCATGGTTTCACTGTAGTTAGATAGTTTTATGGTTAATGTACTGTGGGATAAATAAATAGAGCTTAGCCTAAGTGTCTCCACTGAAAATATGTGTTCCATAAAACAAGTAAAATAGGTCAATAACCAACCCATAATAAATAATTCAAGCATAAAAGTACATAACATTAGACTGAACTAAGATAAACCAGTCCTCTTCAAAATTGACAATAAATTTATTCAAAATGGACATTTAAAATGAAAAACTAAATGTCTAAAGATAAATGGTGAGAAAAGAGGTATAAAATTATTAACTTAAATGCACTACACTCCTATAAGAAGAGTCAGTAGGAAAATAAATCAGTTTATGCATCCATGTGATGATGAAGTAATATTCTATACCATTCTTATTCAGTTTTACAATATGAAGATATAGTAGGTGTTCGAGAAATTGTTGAACTGAAATATAATTTACAAGGCATTTGGATGTCAGATAAAAAAGACATCAGTGACAGCAGGGATATCATCAACTTTTCTTGGGGATATTTAGAGATCTGAAACATAAGGAAAGTGAAAGAGAGGAATTTGAAATTTTAAGGGAACTCAACCCACTGAAAGCCATGATGCACACATTGATTTTGACTGCATCTGGGGGCAAAAGATGCTGGGTGGATAAAGTCTCGCTCTGGTTAGGTTTTAGAATAAGAGGCTAGTCTGAAGACATTCAAAATGGCACCAGGATATAACAAGGATAAAGTCAGAGTCCCAGCCCCACAGTTCCCCTGGCACTAGCTTCACTACTAGGCAGTCCCATTCAGTCAGGCTCCTAAAAGATGCCCTGATTCGTGGCTTTGGGGACACAGAGTAGCAGGTGACCTCCATGGAGTCCCTTGGGGGCAGAGGGAGGTGACAAAAGGTTCTCTATATTGTTAGCAAGCTTCCTTCACCTCTTTGCCTGGTGCAGGTTATGTCACGGTTTTAGTGATTCCATTATTTTATATTTTAATTTACATGGCTCTTTGGTTTGGACATTTTGCGGAGTATATCACCATAGAGGCAGGCATGTTTGCCTTTAATGTCTATGGGCATAACTTATGCATTACTATACTGTCCGCCACTCTATTAACTCAGAGATATTAGTAATCTTCATATGTTTTCCCATAGGCTGTGAATTGCGAATAGCATAACCATATCAGGGACATGGGTATCCTCAAAGTCCCCAGGCTTATCCCAGTTTATGTTATTTATTTATCATCTTGGAGATGGAATCTCACTCTTTTGCCCAGGTTGGAGTGCAATGGTGCAATCTTGGCTTACTACAACCTCTGCCTCCCAAGTTCAAGCAATTCTTCTGCCTCAGGCTGCCAGATAGCTGGGATTACAGGGGTGACACCATACCCGGCTAATTTTTGTGTTTTAGTAGAGACAGAGTTCTCCATATTGGTCAGGCTGGTCTCAAACTCCTGACCTCAACTGATCTGTCCATCTTGGTCTCCCAAAATGCTGGGATTACAGGTGTGAGCCACTATGCCCAGCCTTATCTCAGCTTTTATGACCCGCTCAATTCTACTCTCCCAGTCCAAAATTTACATAGCCCACTGAAACACAGACAGGGCACTCCTGACATTACAAAGTTGCTTTCTGGTGAGGTTTTAGAAGAAATTCATGTGTCTATCTCATAAAGACCTGAGTAAAAAATTTTACAAATACTTACAATGCTTAGAATGTGCGCGGTAGCTCACCCCAGTAATCACAGCACTTTGGGAGGCTGAGGCAGGCGGATCACCTGAGGTCAGGAGTTTGAGACCAGCCTGGCCAACATGGTGAAACCCTGTCTCTACTAAAAATACAAAAAATTAGCCGGGTTTGGTGGTGGATGCCTGTAATCCCAGCTTCTCGAGAGGCTGAGGCAGGAGAATCCCGTGAACCCGGTGGTCGGAGGTTGCAATGAGCTGAGATTACACCACTACACTCCGTCTCAAAAAAAAAAAAAAAGAATGTGCCATACATCTTCCACTCCACTAGTGAAGGACATTTCAGGCCTCTGCAATATATTAGCAAGAGAGGGTAGACTATTCATTGTTTATAACATTTTGGGGGAGAACAGATCTGGGGATTTAGAAACCCCAAAGGCAATCCCAGCAAGGTCTCTGAAAGGCTGCTTGGAGACAGAGCAGAAGAAGGGGGAGTCTTCTCTCTTCTTTACAACAGGCATCGGTCAACTAAATTCAACCTGCAGCCTGTTTTGTAAATGTCATTGGAATTTTCTTGTACAAGTGTCATTGGAGCATAGTTACACCCTCTTGTCTATGGCTGCCTTTGCAATGCAATGACAAAGTAGCTGTGACAGACATCGTCTGGGTCACAAAGACAAAAATATTGATTCTATAGCTCTTTATAGAAAAAGTTGGCCAATTGTTTGCTTTAAAGTAGCTTTCAGGCTGGACACAGTGGCTCATGCCTGTAATCCCAGCACTTTGGGAGGCCAAGGTGGGTGGATCACTTGAGATCAGGAGTTCGAGACCAGCCTAGCCAACATGGCGAAACCCTGTCTCTACTAAAAATGCAAAAATTAGCCAGGCATGATGGCGTGTGCCTATAATCCCAGTTACTTGGGAGGGAGGCTGAGGCCAATTTAAAACAACTATTTTCTGTTTTCACCCTGAACTGTGTCTCTAAGTGATGTTTATTACTCTCTCTTTCCCAAGATCACACATATTGCTAATGGTTAGATTAATCTCAGAAAAGTAAATTGAGTAGTACCTGAAATTGAACAAGTAATGCTACAGTTCAATCAAAGTCAAATTCAGACTTCGTTAAACTGAATTAAAGTATTTAGGTTGGGGCAAACGTAATTGCAGTTTTTGCCATTACTTTGTTTTTTCTGTTTTTTTTTTTCTCTTGAGATGGAGTTTTGCTCTTGATGCCCAGGCTGGAGTGCAATGGCGTGATCTCGGCTCACCACAACCTCCACCTCCTGGATTCAAGTAATTCTCCTGCCTCAACCTCCTGAGTAGCTGGGATTACAGGCATGCACCATGCCCAGTTGATTTTGTATTTTTAGTAGAAATGGGGTTTCTCCATGTTGGTCAGGCTGGTCTTGAACTCCCTACCTCAGGTGATTCACCTGCCTCAGCCTCCCAAAGTGCTGGGATTACAGGCGTAAGCCACCACACCGGCCTACTTTTTTTTTTTTAATTACTATTTTTATTTTAAGTTCCAGTAGCGGTGCAGGATGTGCAAGTTTGTTACTTAGGCAAATACGTGCCATGGTGGTTTGCTGCACCTATCAACCCATCACCTAGGTATTAAGACCAGCATTTATTAGCTATTTTTCCTAATGCTGTCTCCCTCCCCCAACCCTAAACACCAACAGGCACCAGTGTGTGTTGTTCCCCTCTCTGTGTCCATGTAAAACAACTGGGATTGTTATAGTTGAAGCGTTTTTGTCCATTCTAAAACTCTTGTGTTGAAAACTTAATCCTTGATGCAATGGTATTGAGAGGTGGGCCTAATGGAAGGTGTTTAGGTCATGAGGGCCTTGCCCTTATGAATGGATTAACACCAATATCAAAAGGGTCTGCACAAGTAGGGGTCTCTTTTTCACTCTTCTGGTATGTGAGGATACAACTTTCATCCTGACTTGCTTTTCTGCCTTCCAGCAAGAAGGCACCAGACATCAGATGCTAACAACCTGATCTTGGACTTCTCAACCTCCAGATTTGTGAGAAATAAATTTATGTTCTGTGTAAATTATCTTGTCTGTGGTATTCTGCTATAGCAGCACAAATGAAACAAGACAATGATAAAGGTACTAATGCCTATAAGGAATAAAGTAGAGGGCATGTGAGAACAGATAAGAAACATAAGCTGAGACATGGAAATTTAATAAAAGAATCAAAAAGAAATACTAGAGATAAAAAACAATGTAACAGAAATGAAGAATACTTTTGATGGGCTAATCAGTAGACTGAGGCAAGAATCTCTGAGCTTGTATCTCAACAGAAACTACTGAGACTAAAAAGTAAAGTAACTGAAAAAAAAAGAGAGAGAGAGAGAGAGAACGAGAACAGAATATCCAAGAACTATGGGACAACTACAAAAGGTGTAATCAGATGTAATGAGAATACTAGAAGAAGCATAAGCAGTGAAGGGGCACATTAAAATATTTGAAGCCTAATGACTGGGAATTTCCCTCCAGTTACTGTCAGACACCAAAACACAGATCCAAGAAGCTCAGAGAACATCAAGCAGGATTGATGCTAAAAAACCAAAACCAACCAAACAAAAACTACTCCTAATCATATCATATTAAGATTATAGAAAATCAAAGATAAAGAAAATATTTTGAAGGAAACCAGATGAAAAAACACCTTACCTCTATAGAGGAGTATATTACATCTGAACTTCTCCTCAGAAACCATGCAAATAAGAAGAGAGTAGTGTGAAATACTGAAAGTGCTAAGAGAGAAAAACAAAACAAAAAACCCATCAACCTAGAATTCTATACCCTGTAAAACTATCCTTTAAAAGTTAATGAGAAATAAAGACTTTCTCAGATAAACAAAAATTGAGGGAAAGCATTGTAATAGACCTGCCTTGCAAGAAATGTTTAAAAAGATTCTTTAGAGAGAAAAAACTTATATAGGCCAGAAACTTGGATCTACATAGAGAAAAAAACACCATCAGAGAAGAAATAAATTAAGGAAAAATAAAAGCTTTTATTTTTCTTATTTTTCATTGATCTAACAGATAATGGTTTATTCAAAATAATACTAGCAACAATAGCATTTGATTATATATACATATGTATGCTTATGTATAAGTAAAATGAATGACAACAATGTGATATTAGGGATAGGAAGGAGGAATTAGATTTTTTTATTATGAAAAGGTAATCATGTTACCTGTGAAGCAGTATCATGTTATTTGAAAGAAGACCTGGATTGGCTATAAATGTATACAGCAAACTCTAGAGCAACCACTGAAAAAAGTTTAAAAAAAAAAAGGAAAGAAATTAAATATTACAAAATGCTTAATTAAAGCCATAAAAGGCAGAAAAAGATGAAAATAGAAACAAAGGACAAGAACAACAAATATAAAACAGTAACAAACATGATATATGTTAATCCAGCTATATAAATAATCATCCTAAATGTCAATAGTCTAAATGTACCAATGAAAAGACATTATGTATGTGCCTGACAACAGAGTGCCAAAAACCTATGAGGCAAAGCCTGATAGAACTGCAATGAGAAGTAGATGAATCCACTGTTAGGGTTGGAGACCTTAATACTTCTCTATCAGAAGTGTTAGTTAGTGGATAGATCCAGCAGGCAGAAAATCAGCAAGGACAAAGTCGAATTCTACAACACCATCAATCAATTTGATGTAATTCACATCTATAGACTATTTCATCCAATAACAGCAGAATACACATTCTTCACAAACTCACATGGAACATTCATCAAGATAGAACATATTCGGGGCCATAAAAACACCTTAACAAATTTAAAAGACTACAAATCATACAATATATGCTTTCAAAACACAATGGAATTAAACTAGAAATCATTAACAGAAAGATTAACTGCAAAATCCTAAAATAATTAGAGATTAAATAATACATTTCTAGATAGCACAGTGGTCAAATAAGAAATCTCGAGAAATTTCAAAATGTTTTAAATTAAATGAAAATGAAACTGCAACTTAGAAAAACTTATAGGTTAGAGAAAAGTGCTTAAACAAAATTTATAGCATTGAATGCAGATGTTAAAAAAGAATAAATATAAAGTCAATAATCTAAATTTCTAACTTAGGAAATTAGAAAAAGAAGAAAAAATGAAATACAAAGGAAGCAGAAGAAAAAAATAAAATAAAAATGGTACAAATTGTAACAAGGTAGCCTGCTATATACAAGGTTCATATGTAAAAGTCAATAGCTTTATTACATACCAGCAATAAAAAAGTGTAATTTGAAATCGAAAACACAATACTATTTATATTAGCACCACTATAAATAATTTTAAATCTAATAAAATATGTACAAGGTCTATAAGAAGAAAAATATACAACTGACAAAAGAAATTGGAGACCTACATAAATGGCAAGATATTCCATGTTCATGGATAGAAGGACTCAATGTGGTTAAGATGTCTGTTCTTCCCAACTTGATCTAGAAATTCAACACAATCTCAATCAAAATCCCATCAAGTTATTTTGTGGATATGGGCAAACTTATTCTAAATTTTATATGGATAGGCAAAAGACCCAGAATAGCCAAGAGAATAATGATAAACAAGAACAAAGTTGAAGTTCTGACACTATCAACTTCAAGACCTGCTATAAAGCTACAGTAATAAAGATAGTGTGATACTGGTGAAAGAGCAGACAAATAGATTAATGAAATAAAATAGAAGCCCAGAAATAGACTAACATAAATATGGTCAACTGATCATAGACAAAGAATCAAAGACAACACAATGGAGGATAGTCTTTTCAACAAATGATACTGGAACAACTGGACACCTGCATTCAACAAAATGAATCTAGACACAGGCTTTCCACTCTTCACAAAATTTACGCAAATAGATCACAAAACTAAATGTAAAACACAAAACAATAAAACTCCTAAAAGATAACATGGGAGAAAAATCTAGATGACCTTGGGTTTGGTGATGACTTTTTACAGCCAATACCAAAGACACCATCCATGAAAGAAAGAACTGATAAGCTAAACTTCATTAAAATTAGAAATTTCTGCTCTGTAAAAGACACTATTAAGAGAATTAAAAGACAAACCAGAGACTGAGAAAACATTTGGAAAAGGTATGTCTGATAAAGGACTGTTACACAAAATGTACAAAGAACTCTTAAAACTTAACAATAAGAAAATGAGCAACCTGATTTTAAAAATGCAGGTTGTGCATTGTGGCTCATGCTTGTAATCCCAGTAAGTTGGGAGGCTGAGGCAGGAGGATTCTTGAAGCCAGGTGTTTGAGACCAGCCTGGGAACATGGGGAAACTCCATCTCTAAAAGTGAAAATTTAAAAAATTAACCAGGCATGGTGGTGCATGCCTGTGGTCCCAGCTACTCTGGAGGCTGAGGCAATGCATTGCCTCAGCCTGGGAGGTAGAGGCTGCAGTAAGCAATCATTGTACCATTGCACTTCTAGCTTTGGTGACAGAGTGAGATCCTGTCTCAAAAAAGAGGGGAAAAAAAGGGCTACATGTCTCAACAGACATCTCACCAAAAAAAGACATATAGATGAAAATCAAATATATGGTCGACTGATCTTTGACAAGGGTGCTTAGTATATGCAATAGGGAAAAGGCAGTCTCTTCAACAAATGATCTTAGGAGACCTGGATATCCACATGCAAAATAATGAAACTGGACCCTTATATCATAAACAAAAAATAATTGAAATGGATTAAAAACTTAAATATAAGACCTGAAAATGTAAAACTCCTAAAAGAAAACATAGTAGAAAAGTATCATGACATTGGTTTTCACAATAACTTCATGGATATAACACCAAAAGCACAGGCAGGAAAAGCAAAAATGGATGAGTGGGAGTCCATCAAACTAAGAAGCTTTTCCATAGCAAAGGAAACAAACGATAGAGTAAAAAGGCAACCTGAGGAATGAGAGGGAAAATTTGCAAACCATATGTCAGATAAGAGGTTAATTTCAGACAGTAAAGATTTCTTATTTAATTTCAGAAATTAAATTAGGCAGGTGTGGTGGCATGTGCCTGTGGTCCCAGCTACTCGGGAGGCTGAGGCAGAGGATTGCTTGAGTCCAGAAGGTAGAGGCTGCAGAAAGCAGTGATCACATCACTGCACTCCAGCTTTGGTGACAGATTGAGACCCTCTCTCAAAAAAAACGGGCTAAATGCCTTAACAGACATCTCACCAAAGAAGACATATGGATGGAAAATCATCCCACACATAGATGGTCTTTTTTTTTTTTTTTTACACAGAATCTAGCTCTGTTGCCTAGGCTGGAGTGCAGTGGGGTGAACTTGGCTCACCACTGCAGCCTCCACCTCCCAGGTAATTCTCCTGCCTCAGCTTCTCGAGTAGCTGCGACCACAGACATGCAGCACCACGCCCGGCTGATTTTTTTTTGTATTTTGTAGTAGAGAGAGGGTTTCACCATTTTGGCCAGGCTGGTCTTGAACTCCTGACCTCAAGTGATCCACCTACCTCAGCCTCCCAAAGTGTTGGGATTACAGGTGTGCGCCACCAAGCCCAGTCTATATGGTCATATTTAATTTCAGAAATTAAATAAACTCCTGCAACTCAATAGCAAAAACACAACTTAAAAATGGGCCTGGACTTGAATAGACATTTCTTCAAAGAAGACCAAAATGGCCAACATGTATATGAAGAATACTCAACATCACACTAACCATCAGAGAAGTGCAAGTCAAAACCATGAGACACTACCTCACACCTGTTAGGATGGCTATTATATATATATATTTTTAAAAAGCATGTTGGTAAGAATGTGGAGAAATAAGAAACCTTGTACTATTGATGGGAATGGAAAATGATGCCACCACTATGGAAAACAGTATACAAATTCCTCAGAAAATTAAAAATAAAAATATGATATGATGCAGCAATCCAATCCAAAACCATTGAAATCAGGATCTCAAAAGAGATATTAGCACTCCAATGCTCAATGCAGCACTATTCACAGCAGTCAAGATGTGGCAACAACCTGATGTCCTTTGGCAGATGAATGGATATTTTAAAAGGTGGCATATACATACAGTGGGATATTATTTAGTCTGAAAAAGGAAGGACATTCTGAAACATGCTACAACATGGATGATCCTTGAGGATATTATGCTAAGTGAAATAAGCCAGTCACTGAAAGATAAATACTGCATGACTCCACTTATAGGAGGTACCCAGAATAGTAAACTAATCAAATCAGAGAGCAGAATTGTGCTTGCCAGGGAATCAGGATGGGGGAATGGGAAGCTGCTAATCATCACACATAAAGTCTCAATTACGCAAGACATAAGTTCTAGAGATCTGATATACAGTATTGTCTCTGTAGTTAACGATAGAGTGTATAATAACTATATTGTACACTTAAACATTTGTTAAGATGTTAGATCTTATGTTAAGTCTTTCTTATCAAATTAGGTTTTCAAAAAGAGAAGAAATACAAATGGCAAATAGGCATATGAGAAAATGCTCCCCATCGTATGTCCTTAGGGAAATGCAAATGAAAATTAGATGCCACTACACACGTATTAAAATAGCCAAAAGCCAAAACACTCACAACACCAAATGCTGACAAGGATGTGGAGAAACAGTAATTCTCATTCATTGCTGGTGGAAATGCAAAATGGTCCAGTCACTATGAATGTTTGGCAGCTTCTAATAAACCTAAGCCTACTTTTCATGTTTGATGAGCAATCACACTCTTTGGTATTGACCCAAAGAAGTTGAAAATGTATGTCAACACAAGAACATGCACATGGACGTTTACAATAGCTTCATTCATGATTGCCAGAACATGGAGGTAACCATGTTCTTTAGCAGGTGAATGGATAAAAAACTGTAGTATATCCAGATGACGGAATATTATTCAGTGCTAAAAAGAAATGAGTTATGAAGTCATGAAAAGATGTGGCGGTAACAAATGCATATTACTAAGTGAAAGAAGCCAGTGTTAAAATGCTACATACTATATGATTCCAATTATATGCCATTCTTGAAAAGGCAAAACTATGGATATACTGAAAAGATCAGTGGTTGCCAGGGGTTAGAGAAAGGGAGAGATTAACAGGCAGAGCGCAGAAGATTTTTAGGGTGGTGAACTGAATCTGTATGATACTATAGTGGTAGAAACATGTCATTATACCTTTGTCCAAACCCATAGAATATACAACACCAAGAGTGCACCCTAATGTAATCGATGGGCTTTGGGTGATAATGATGTGTGAATGTAGGTTCAGCAATTGTAACAAACGCACCATTCTGGTGTTGGATGTCAATGAGAGAGGCCATGCATGTGTAGGGGTAGTGGGTATTTGGGAAACTTCTGTACCTTCTGCTCAATTTTACTATGAAACAAAAACTGCTCTAAAAATTAAGTCCATTTTTTTTTCTTTAAATATATGTGGGCCATCAGCCCATGGAGCACACTTGGAGGCACACAGCGGACTGTGGTCTTTGTAGGTATGGAGATGTTGATTCCACAACCCTGTGTCCCCAGCCCTTTGTTCGAGTATCTCTGATGGTGAAACAGACCCAGCTGTGAGCTTTGAGGGGGCTAGAGGGTAGAATTGACTCAACCTGATGGGGAGGAACACGGACTGATTGGGTAACTGGGGCAAGAGCGATGCCCTGATCCAAGGCGTGATGAGGAGGAGGGTATGGAAAGAGGCAGGCTCAGGACAGAGTAGGGGCAATCAGGAGTGTCCTGGTAGACAGCTGAGCTCCCCATGCTCAGTCTTGGGCCAAAGAGAGCACTGAGGTGGAAGGCAGGGCTCCAGAGAGCAACAACCTTTGAGAGATACACCAAATGAGGTGGCCAGCAAAAGCAACACAGGCAGGAGCCAAGGAGGAACCCAGGAATGAGGGACATTGTTCCCTGCACAGAGAGAGCAAGCAGGATGAGGACTGAAAACCATCAGCGTTGGCAAACTAGGCCTTCTGCAAACTAAGAAAACCAGGCTGGGCGCGGTGGCTCATGCCTGTAATCCCAGCACCCTAGGAGGTTGAGGCAGGCAGATCACTTGAGCTCAGGAGTTTGAAACCAGCCTAGCCAATGTGGCAAAATCCTGTTTCTACTAAAAATACAAAAATTAGCAGGGCGTGGTGGCGGGTGCCTATAATCCTAGCTACTCGGCAGGCTAAGGCAGGAGAATTGCTTGAATCTGGGAGCCAGAGGTTACAGTGAGCTGAGATCACACCACTGCATTTCAGCTTGGGTGACAGAATAAGACTCTGTTTCAAAAAAAGAAAAAGAAAAGAAAAAGAAAAGGAAACCAGATGACATGGGGATGAATGAGAAAATAGAGTGGGAAAGCCAACAGAAAGACACCTTTCTACAGACTTCTTTCTAAAAGCTCAGTAAGGGATGCAAATACTCCCAGTGGAACACAGAAAGAGAGTAGGACTAAAGGGATATTTTAGAATGGGAGCAAGTGAGAAAAAGAAATTAAGTGAAGAGGGAGAATTTTAAGATATAGAAGGAGGTAAGATACCAGGGGAAAATGGAAAAGAGAAAACAAGGGATTAGCTAGACAAAAGAAGGGCTATCATTCCCTTAAAAATGAGGAACAGGGGTAAGGCTGGGCACAGAAAAGATACAGAAATAGGCTGGGCGCCATGGCTCATGCCTGTAATCCCACTTTGGGAGGCCGAGGCGGGTGGATCACATGAGGTCAGAAGTTCGAGACCAGCCTGACCGATATGGTGAAAACCCGTCTCTACTAAGAATACAAAATTAGCCGGGTGTGGCAGCACATGCCTGTAATCCCAGTCACTTGGGAGGCTGAGGCAGAATTGTTTGAACCTGGGAGGCGGAAGTTGCAGTGGGCTGAGATCACGCCATTGTACTCCAGCCTGGCAACAAGAGAGACTCTCAAACAATAGAATAAAATAATAATAAAAAAAAATATATATATATATATATATACAGAAATAATGTATTGTGCTTTGCTGAAAAAATTATCTCATTTTGTTTTAAAATTAAGTTTGCATTAGTTAAGCTTCTCAGTGGATTTCAAGGTTTTAAAAATCAAAATGTCAAGGAAGTGCCAAGTTCCAACTTCCTTCTAATTCTAAAACCTATGTATTCAATCTCTCTCTCTCTCTCTCTTTTTATCTTTACCTTTTTGAGCAAACAAGTGATAACTCCTTATTTCTTAGCCACTCAGGAATAAACAGGAGCTACGGTCCATATCTGGTCCTGTTTCTGCTCTGAGGAACAATTCCACCAGCCCCATCATAACAGGCAAAAAAACCAAGGCAGTACTGAATCCTTCCTTCCTTTTCCTACCTCTGAATACAGAAGTGCCTTCTGGAGGTATAGATATTCACTCTTCCAGAATTTAAGAGTTGTAAGTCATCCTCATGATGTATGTTAGTTATATTAAGCAGATGCAGACAGGATGATCATATCAGGGTTTATAATCCATAGTCAGGCTATAAACTCTGTGATGGAGGGCATATGGCTATGGTGGTCCCCACTTATGGCCAATGCTGTCCCAGTACCCAGTACCTAGTAGGCGCTGAATGAGTAGTCACGTACCACAAGGCAACATCTTGGTCAACAACGAACTGCATATGTGATCCCATAAGATTATAATATCATACTTTTACTGTACCTTTCCTATATTTAGACATGTTTAGAGACACAAATACCATTGTGTTACAACTGCCTACAGTATTCAATACAGTAAACACGATGTACAGCTGTGTTGGCTAGGAACAATAGTTTACACCATAAATTTGAAGTGTGTAGTAGGCTAAGTCATCTAGGCGCGTATAAGTGCACTCTATGATGTTCATTCAACAATGAAATCACCTAGCAAAGTATTTCTCAGAATTATCCCCATCATGAAGCAGTGCATGACTATATTTGTAGAATGTCTGTTTGAGGTAACAAGACACAGGCAACATTACATGAAAACCTGAAGATACTAATCATTTGGGCATATGCTGTAACCAAACTCATCAAATTTCTAAAAACAAAAATATTCTTAAATGTGTTTCTTTCTCTGAAATGTTTCACTCCTATTAATTGCTATGCACAATAGAAATTTACTACACTTAATTCACTGAAATGCTTACAGGACAACTAGAGCTAGGAATATTCTTTCCTTCCTTCATATACTACCAAGCCCCATCGTTTTCAAAACATTGCCCAATAGTATTGAACAGCTTGTCTCACAACTGGCTTTACACAGGACCATGATAGCTGTATTACGCAAAAGAACAACAACAAAATAATGAAAGGAGACACATTTCTTGAGAAATTTTCTCTTTAAGAGGAAAAAAGATGCAACGATATGAAAGAATGGATTCCAGACCCTTAGATAATTCATTCGTGCCTCAAAACCAACTGCTGGGCCCACACTGAATATGGATCTTTTTCCCTCTAGACCTGCTTCTCCTGGGTCCCAACTCAAAACATCCCCATCCGACTACAGCCTAATTAAGCCCCCTGGATGCCATTGACATGCTTTTCCCCTGCCCTCACATGTAATCAGTCATCAAGTCCATTTATTTCTAGCATCTGAGCATCTCCCAGCAATTCACTGATTTCTCTACTTCCCCTGGCCACTCTTAGCTCAGGCCAACAACTACTTGAAACCTGATTTCTTTTTTATTTCATTTTATTTTCTCTTTCTTTTTACTTATTTCTTTTCTTTTTTTTTTTTTTTT